>DWQT01004100.1:0-11622 GCA_018244895.1 Myscelus amystis hages | reverse complement strand
TTAATTTCCAGTTGCTACAACTTTATCATCTGTCACTTCAGTAATAGTTATATTCGAGTTAGTATAGCGTGGCGACCCGTCGCCACGACGAGTGTCGCCTCGCCAGCGATCCGGTTTACACCCGCGCCCAAAGATGTTTCACAACAAAAATTGTATAATTACTATTTTATTTTAACGACATAGCCAAAAGTGGCTACATTTCAGTAAACGTTAACGTCTGGACGATGATGTTGGATTAGTCTAATTTAAATTTTGAAAAACATACAAAAAAAAAATATTGTTTAAATTGCACATATTGATAAGTATGTGACATTTTTCATTTTTATTTTAAAATTCTTATTAAATAGTAATTTTTAATTCTGCTTTCCCCAGTCTCAATAAAGTTAATACCCGTAGTCGTACCTCGCAACTCCTGATATCCGCTTCACGCCCTCAATATACGCAACTATGCGCTATATTAACGCTACTTTTATTTTACACGTAACAGTATGTACCGTCCGCCAAGCCACTAGGACTTTAGAATTTAGCAGATGTCAGCTGCGTTCCGTCTATTCTAGCAAAGTAAAGTTAACGTACATCTAGGTGCACGTAACTGCTACTACGTAACGTTACAGCGCTGTCTTATAAATTATTTGATTCGTTAGACATATAAATTAATAGATAAATACAAAATGTTTAATTTTAAAAACACAAAATCCCTTAAAGGTTCCCAAGGTGCTTTATGTTTCTTGATTATATAGTCTACGACGCATGTGTGGCAGCAACATAAAAGAGTAATATTTGTGATCAATTGTCAAGTCAGGTTGGCCGAGCGGTCTAAGGCGCCAGATTTAAGCTCTGGTTCCCGAGAGGGAGCGTGGGTTCGAACCCCACACCTGACAATCATTTAGTGTTTTGTACTTCTCAAGTTTTTTTTCACTTTTCGTTTTTCAGGTGTTCCTGTGTGCCAAATGATAATACCAATCCGTCCCGCAGTATGGTACAGGTCCAGTTTTGTACTGGAGTAATTATGTCATAATATTGAAATGTAAACTTTTCATTATTATTTTGGTCTGGCCCGCTAGAATGTAGTTACTCCTATATCGCCATCTATGAATCGTCGAGTAAATGTTCCCACTTATTTACAACAGATATTTTTCTGTGAAGAATTCTTAAAAAGTAAATCGGATGTATTGGAATATATTGGAATAAGTCTCAGCTACAAATACTATTATTGTGATAACGAATGCTTAAATTGTTATTTGGATTAGTTTTAAAATTACAACAGGTTCTTAAGGATTTTTTGCTGGGCCTATTTTTAATAAAAAAGGGACCTCGGAATTGGAGAACGAACTTTACATGGACTGAAGTAGTAGGTTTGTAGAAATCGGTCCAGAATGCTGAATCGATTGTTACATATGTCTGCGTTACGTATGTCTGCTACGTCCTTCGTAGCAGCTACGGAAAAAATATTAGCAACAATTTCAAGAACACCATAAAGAACACATCTGCTATTTTGGCTGAGTTTGAGTGATGAAATAATATACGAGTAGCATTACTACGCCGTCATGTACCGGTATTGTCCAAAAGGAAGTGGATATTGACGAAGCAGCAGTACTTTCACTTTCCGCGAATTCTCGAGGAATCTCTTACGATTTCTGTGATCCTAGTCCTAGAAATTGCAAACAGGATCAATACTTTTGCATTTGCGCTGATCGTCCTTTTCAAGCTACACTTGCGTATAAATTTTCTATCAATACTCATCTTTTCTATTCATAAAATTATCTTTCGTTTCAAAGGGACGACAATTTTGTCATTTAAAATTTTTTTGAGCATTTATTTACGCCCGTACATCAGATTACAACTATCTGCTTTGACCCCTCCACCTTAGACGATTTTTTAAACGAGCCTGAAAGTTCTTACTGCGTGCTTATTAGGTTTGTATACACCTACACAGGCCTGTATGCAATGTGATGAGTTAGGAAGAAATGCAGCGACACCAGTTTAACTGTGCACACATTACTTTTGCGCAAATGCCTTTGCTCTTAGACGCCGAGTAAAATGGGAGTTTTGGGGGAAAAGCTGGGTGTTAAAATAAAGCACACAAAAATTAAATGAAACAAAGTGCCATAGATCCCTTTAATAACTCGACCAGTTCTTATAAGTATTATTAGGTATGGGATCTTTCAATGAATCCTAAAGACGCTGATTACAGAAGAACTAAGTTAAAAATAATATAAAATCAAACTAACATACATTAAAGACATACAAAATAGACATATTATGGCGACCTTGGGGATAAAATAAAGCCTTCTCTTACCTTGTCTCTTATAACAGTCAGTTCTATATTTATTTGCAAGAATCCAATCAATATACCCATCCATAGTACCAAAGTTTGAAACGGTATACTAGGATAACATGGTGAAAAACAGGTAGTTGTACAAAGTTTGTATTATAAGGGAAGACAGTATAACCAGAAACCTTAGAGCGAGGAAGACACAAAATCTCTATTGGGTCGCGCTTATTACCTATAACCGTTTCAATAATCATTTTTTATGATACGAGTATTATGAGTATCTGATACGTATTTGGGATTTAAACTTATTATGAATGTGCAGGAAGTGTGTAACCCCCAGTGACAAATTTTTGTACTAGACTAAATTTATCACTTTTCAAAACCTGAATTAATTTATGTACTAAAGGTAATCATAATTATACAAATAAAATAAAACCAAACCATTATTTTCATTAATATGTTGCTGAATATGATGATTTGAATGTTAGATAGTTTCAATTCATTTCTTATATCCAGGTGCAGAATATAAGCACAGCCCTGTACCTACTAGTGTATCATAAGTCGGCAAGGGTTAATTTAGCAACATATCGATATGGGGTACAATGTTAGGAGAGAGGGTGACAAAGTTAGGAACGCTAGCCTCGCACCATTTTACGACGGAGACAATACTATCCGCAGCAAACGTGAGGATCATGATGGATCGTTGCATAAATGATACTAACGAATTCCAAATTTTTACTAAGCTTCGCCGTTAAGGATGCAGGTTGTAACCACAATATGAAAATTATTATGTGAGATGCGTACGTTGATATAAAGGAACGGAAAGTGACGTTAACAGATTAAAAAGACTTCTAGTTATTTTGAATACTGTCAATATAGTGTTTTTTCTAATAAAGTATACCTGAAAGACCGCCTTCATGAGGCACAATCGAAGACGAGACCGTGGAAGAACAAGTCTAGTTCTATAGCTGGTATTTTAAAAATCACCTCGCGGTTCCAATTCTGTTAACTGTTCGAATCTCTGTGTTCCGTGTAGATGAAATCGTATCGCGTGAACCCATTCAAGGACATGCAGTTCGCAAATAAGTAAAAAGCTGCCACAAAACATAACGCCTAGGTTTTCACGTGATGCGGTGGAAGTTCTGCATATTGACACCGATCTCTAAACATTTTTTTTTCCTGGTTTTTCTTCTACAACCCGAGACAATCTTGTTTGTTGTGGGACCATTCAGTCGTCTTAAGATTGGCATGTCTGATGATTTATTTTAATAAGTTTTATATTATAGACAAATTTGATTTTTAAAACTGAGCAGTTAGAAGTTTAAGTAAGTTTTCAAATCACCCTTTTTTACCTTTTGAACTTAAATAATAATCGAAATCTATATTATCAACCATAACATTAACTTCGATTCGAGGTATCGGGTACTATGAAAGTTAAGTTGTAACTTTCAATATTGCGAAGGGAAGCCACAAGGCCACAAAACGAGCGTATAATACGAGTACGTAATAGATTCATTGAGAAATACTTATTAATAAACGTAATATTATACTCTACGCAACTATTTAAAATAACTAATTTAAAACAACTATTTAAAATAATAAATGTATTTACTAACATTGAGAGGCAAATTCTGAGCATACGAAAATATATTATATCTTTAGTCTTTACCTACTTCTATTAAAAATAGGTATGGCTATATGTAGTTAGGTAATTTTCTGTAATCTTTACTTTAATACTTTCCTACTATTTAGTTTATGTTACCGAAATATTATATTTAATTGCGACCAATTGTTTATATTTAAAATAAATTATTGTTATGCTGTCTATTTTATATTATATAATGTAATAATAATTGCAAGAAAACATTGCGAACTGTAATTTATACTTGTAGTAATTTTATATTCTATATGGCAATATAATCCTCCTCACTATGATAGGAGAGTTGTATGTCCAACAGTGGTACAGTAAGCACATTATAGCATAAAGCGAAAATCCAGAAGATACCCTATATATGGCATAAAACGAAAATACATTCCAATACTAAGGTGACAGATCACCAAGGAGTAAGAATGTTGGAATGAAAGGGAAGATATGAGGCGTGACCAGGGGTTGGATCCCTTCATGCTCTATGGGCGGGTACTGCATAGTTTTACAAACAAAGCGGTCAAGCACGAAACTATGTATTTTGTAATCAATATTGTAATGAACTTAGTCTTTCAAATACGTAACGTTCAACGTCGTAGAAAGCAAGTAATATATCTACGCGACTTCTTCAACTTCCTGTCATCCTGATTTACTAAAGAATCGGGTCACTATTCTTGCATCTGCCCATAGTGGGAATTAGTTGTTGTCAAGGCGCGAAAAACTCATTAAGCATACACAACTTTAAGAATGGTTTATCAAAAAGGAAATACGCTCCTCTCTTCAGTAATGAAAGAGCACCGAGACCGCATACAGCATATTGTTGGTATAAGAAGACCCTTCCAAATAGAGGTTAGGTGCATAACTCAACAGGAAAGATTTTAGCGAAGAAAACTGCACAAATCGTTGAAATAGTCTGTCTGAAATAGTTGTAATAGAACAAGTAGTCTTTTTTTCTGTAGTCAAAATATAGACACATTTTCGCTCCTAAAACCAGGGATTCAGAAAGTAAGAGATCTGTACTACCCTATAATGCTATCTGTGATAGAATATTGTCTTCTTCTGGAAGTAGGAGTAGGATAGAATAATACCAATGCGATACGATTGCATATTTGGCACTGTTCCAATAAATAGTGCTCTTGCATATTTTAAGAGCATGCCCACTAAAACATGAAGAAAATGAGAAAGGTTTGAAATTTCTAAATATATTACAAGGCAAAAAATTGTTCTTAGCACTCATTGCAGATAAAGATCCAGTCATACGGCTGGTATGATACGCGACATACAATTATTATAGAATTACAATAATTGAAGAATGAAACAAAGCAACGTTTGATGGGTCAGCTAGTGAATTTATAAAGAAACTAGGAAATAGGACGATATGTAAAGTGAAGGTAAATCTGAAATTTTATTAATGATTATAATTTAATTTGTGGCTATGATATTAAAATCCTGACAAAGTTCCCCCAGCAAGCCACTCTCATTTTCTTTTTAACCGATCTCTTTAATTTTCTGTGATCCTGGTATCAGCATTCCAAGTTTGGATCAATACATTTGCAGCTGCGCAATTTACTTTTATGAAGAAAAGACAAACACTCTCAAGTCTAAAACCAAACCAGACTATTAACCAAACCAGACAAACTTAACTTTTCTGCCTTGCAGAAAGGATCGCATAAAAAATGGAAATAATATGTATGATAACTTGTACGTTTAAGTAATGTAGTAACAGTAAGTAGTGTCCGACCGAAACCGTTTTTTCAGCCGAAACCGAAACCGAAGCTTCGGCCTCCCTCTCAGTTTCGGCCGAAACCGAAACCGAAACCAGCGTGGACGTCGCGCGCCGCGCCATCAACCGACTACATAATTCGCCTCCGTTCATCGCTATAAACACATTGAGTTGAGGTTAAGTTTCGCACTTATGTGATGTGGTATTTCGTTTGTTTTTAACCAGTACTTCTGTTTTTATTTTATATCAGTGGCACTGTGGCACGAAACTAAGGCCGAGAGTAGATTTTTTGGCCGAAACTGGCCGAAACCGAAAGTTCGGTCGGTCACTACATAAAATACGAGCAGATATACCATTATTAGGACTAACATCGCAACAGAAACTACGCGAACAATAAAATACCTCATTATCCACTACATCATCTTTTAATAATAACGTAATGAGATTTCAGTTACCCATACCGAGGGACCGGGTTCAACTGCTGGCAATACCTCTACAAAATTAAGCACCTTCAGATCTAATTGCTAATTCAGGTTTTATCTGTTTCTCTGAATTTACTGGTCAAATGCTGGAGTCCTCTTAGAAAGATTTCTTAATGCTGTAGTTCACCATACATTTCTCACAGCTCAAAGAATATAATAGACGAGTGTGTTTTTTTACAATATTTTTAAGAGAAAAAAAGGCAAGTACCAAAAATAATAATATAATATTCCTTGACAAAAGGGATCTCCTAAAAAATACATTGTAAAGTTTTAAGTAAAGTAATTTTGAAATGCAAAACGACAGCGTGGTTAATTGAATATTCATTATTCAAAACGAATGCAAATTAATCGCCAGATGGCGTCGGCGAAACGTGTACTTGTTTTCATTATTTTACTATGATAATGAAGTTATTTTTTTAAACCAAATTTTTAAAATTTAATCATAAGATTCGTTGAAATTTTTATACAGCCTATTTATCTTTTTGTATAATTACATAAAATTTCATTTTACATTTTATGGCTTGCATTTTTATTGTCTTTTGCGTATGTTTTGTGCGTGCTTTAATTAAAACCTTAAAATTCTTCTCTCATCTACCTCCAGTTAATTACCTCGCCCTCCAGTTAATTACCTTCACATTGGGACTTAATGCTAACCAACAGAAGCATAAATTGTCGTCAAAAACTGAAAGAAAGAAAACGGCAAAAAAAAACAATTCAAATTTTCATAACCTTACAAAATCAGGTCAAATCCATTCCAAAACGTTGTCTATGGGGAAAAAAATATCCAAAGAATATCATTGTCTGTGACCATTATAGGAAAGAAAAAAATCCAATTATTATTTTCTACTTCTTATTTTATCTGTGCACGAATAAATCTTGATAAAACCGGTATTAAGCTGATGGATTCGGGGAATAAAGGACATTTCGTAGTAACGCCCACTAGAGGTTCGTATTTCGAACGGGAACTACAAAGACCGATGAATGAACGAATGAAATTTTAATTGCGTAATAGACACCGCTCCTACATAACATCCTGACTTAACGTCTGATCTATAAACTCTAGTCCAAACAACTCAAGTTATAGAACTGTGTATTTATCTACTACATATTTAGCTCTGACGACAAAGCTGGCCGAACATAACAAAAATTTGATTTTTAAATTAAATAAATTTAAAAAAAGAAGATAATCCCACACATATGAAAATGCACACATATCTGATTTTACTAATATAGGCAATAATATATGTTAGGTATGGCGTAAGTCTCAAAAACATAAAAAACTTAAAAAAAAAAACATAAAAAAGGGAGTAACAATAATCTTCAAAAAAATTACGGTAAGAGGGACAAAAATAGAATACATACTCCAAGTACACTATATTTAACAGGTAATGGCACATAATAAAGTTATATTTCAAAATATCTGTCTACATTTACAACTTATAAAACTAACAAAAATGTTGCGCAGATAAACAATATATCAAAACAGCTATTCAAATTAAGAATAATAAAATATGTCAAGATGAATAAAAAAAATGCGTTTGTACATGATTCTACGTTGAATGTAAAAAAAACAAACGTTGCGGATTTTCAATAATATCGAACTTTACACGCATTATTTACCTTAAAAGCGTCGAGGGTAGATTTACCGTGACATTGTGTTATATAAAAATCGTTTAATACTTACATAAACATATCAATTTCGTGAGCATCATAGCCGCGGTGTCAACGAAGCGAAAAAAATTCTTTTGTACGGCCATATTGTTTAGTTTGATTACCTTCGACACTGTACCGCTAGCGAACACTACTGAAACATTAAGGTTATCAATCGTTTGATACAGTCACCGGGTTGTCTCGCAAAACTGCAGTCATCGAGGTTATTTTATATTGAAGCGGAGTACAGTTAAGTTTTACGTTTTATACTGAGCCGCTCGGAAGAATGGCAGACATGTTGTGACGTCATACTGAAAATCAATTCTTCGGGGCATGCGCGAGCTTTCGCCTTGCCCTACATGAGGCTCTCCTGTCGACCGTGACTGAAAACATTGTAGTTAAAGCAACCACAGACGTACAGTAATGCCTTCCAGACACGTAATTAAAAGCGATCTTAAACAAGCCAATAATTTTCTACCAGCGATTTAAAAACGTTAAATATACTCCATAATAACACAATTTCAAATTGCTCTAGTTTTTATCTCTTTTAGCACTACAAATAACAAGCTTTTAATGATATTTTGAGACTCCAATTCAATTTTGACTATGAATTTTTTGATGTTTACTGGCATTTTGTTCTGATGATTAGAGACTGACCCCTAAACGATCGCGGTTTCGTATCCCACTTACGACAAACCGTGTGATAAGCATATTTATATGTTATGTGTATGGATCTAATTATAATATTGATAAACTATTATGTAATAATATGTTTATCATTATCTAGCTATCCTAACATAAGCAAATTGACTGGGAAGGTCACAAACTGACGCCCATCATATTTGTTACAAAGCGTGTGTCGCGCCCTTTATAACCGATTCAAAATGGCTGCCGTTCCTTATGAATGAACCCCTTCAGTCATTCAATTGTTATTTTTAGACGTTCAGTTAAATGAATTGAATTTCGCTCGCATTTCGATATCGAATCGCGGGTTTCGATCTCAAGTAATATTTTCTATTTAAACTTATCTTTTACGCGATAAATTGCACTGACCTCACACAAAGGCTGCATGAAACACCCAAGGCTATTAGCTCGAAGGACAAGAAAACGATATTTTTAATGTAACAGCCTTAAACTCAATTAGACGTATCCGCGTAAAATTGAGTTTGTTTTAAAAAGCTTTACAAACTTATCAGACTTTATCTAGATCTGAAACACTTCACATCTATAATTGTTAACAAAACGAATACAGCTGTCGTAAATAAGCTAGTATTTATCAATTCATCATTGATCATCTTGACGACAATCATGAATGTTATATAAGTATATGAAGTTTTATTTCGTTTGGAAGACAGGAAGCATTTCCAAAATAGATTGCAAATTTGAACCGGAAAGTAATAAGAGCACAATATACAAGCCTGCAAAATAGGATGAAATATAGGCAGTCTGTAACCAGACCAAACATTTACTATAATATTACTTACATAATATTTTTACTACCCCCAGACACGAAACGAATTAATGTGCTCATAACACAAATGCCCCAGATGAGTTTGAACCCATAACCCCTGGTTTAGCAAGCAGATTGAGAGATGAAGAGACCAGTGGAATTTGTTCTGTCATTCACCAAATCACATCGAACATCTCCTTTCATACAAGCTTTTCCGAGTTTCTAAAGTCTTTTCTGAATTTCCAAAGCCTTTTACGAGTTTCCAAAGTTCTCCTCCCTTTAGGTCACGGCTAAATTTGATGTCATGTTACATAACACGCATTCCACTTATAAAAATGCCCTTGACTTTCAGAATATTTGATGGATTACGTAAGCAAAGGCTTTAACTGCGATTCGTATCATATCTTTCGCGTACTAAAAACAAGCGTTTAATAAAATTGTCTCATACATTTACATATACAGTAAAGTCTGTTTCCCGTAGAATTTGGTAGAGACTTTATTTCTCTTTATCTTTACTTTCTTGGCAGCTAGTGGAAGTCATATTTTTGAGTAATGCATATACCTATTTTGCAACTAATTGAATATGTAGCGTTGGCTGGAGACAAAACATTCGTTTGAATTTAGTTTGTTTTTTTTTATGCTGCCAATGATGCGTTGTACATCGAGTGCAAGCCAACAATAAGCAAATTATCGTCGACGCATTGAAACTGAAAAATACTGTGGATAGCGTGTAGAAGTAAATGGTAAGTATAAGAAAAAGCACTTCATAATTATGTTGAGCACCAATAGAACAGAGGACAAGCGAGAAAATTCAAAATAAATCATTCTAAAGTGAACGGGGGAAAGCGCCAATACCAGACGTTTGTTTAAAAAAAAATGACAGCTACAGACTAAAAATATTTTCTATTTCCGCATAATATGGGACATTCTGTGTCAGCTGTCAAATTAAGATATTTGTATTTTATATTTGAAAAATGTGGGAAATTATATCGAAAATCGGACTAGGTAAGTAAAATGTAGCATCTATTTAAACTTTTAAAGCATAGAGTTGTTTTCCAACGTTTTGCCATTCGTGCCGCAATGCAGCAGGGAATAAAGCCGCGTTCTAATTTAAAGTCGTAGCAACACTAACACTTTACAAAGTTTTCTAAGTATGTATTGTAAGTCTTCTTGGGGAGAAAACAACCTCATTTAAATTTCGGTGCCCAGATAGCAATTTATATTTTACATTAGCTGCGCCCGCGGAATTACCTGGAATATAATTTTTTCAGACATATTATCAATATCAATTATTGTTTTAATCATTTTAAGTTTATTGTCATATTTTTATTAACTAACCTAAATCTGTTGTTCCATGTATTCGTATGTATATGTGTCCTTTTATGCTTGAATCTATTTTGTATGTGTATAGTAATTGCGGTAATATAGGCAAATTTTACCGTAAAATTTCTTACAGTAAAAGTAGCCTATATCAATTCTTATAACATCAGCTATCTGTCAGTGAAAGTTCCATCAAAATAAGTCTAACCGTATGAGATTTGAACAAAGACACAGAGAAACAGACAGTAATTTTAAAACTTATAATAGTTTTTTTTGTTTTAAGTGCATTATATTAATATTTTTTTTTATATATATGATATGAATTTAGTAAAAAAGTCAGTTTCCCTGTTAGGGTCGCCAAGCACTCAACCTACTCTGTATTCGATTACTCAGTATAACTTGAACTTAAGCCATTCCTAGCAATTAGTGAAAATCTGTCATTTTAACATTACACACTAATAATAAGATTTTTTTTATATTAGTAATATACTAATCTATAATAAACTATATATTTAAAATAGGTATACGTAAAGACTTTAACATTTAAATCGTGATACGAATAAGACGAACCTTTTGAACCCTTATCGTGGGATTGCAAAATGTAAATTGTTTTACATTCGACTTGTGACGGGTTGGCGGCAAATTTATATTGAACAGCTGTTCCTCGTGTGGGCGATGACCTTACCTATCTAAATACGGCTGGTAATAACGTAACGTAAATTCAGGAATACCAACATACAATTAAATTTGATTTGTAAACTTCCCACGTTGGAGCACCCTGATACAAAAGAGTACCTATAGACTCTATAGAGATAGTTTGTCTATACGGGTTGGTAAAGGGAACCTCGCGTCACAGATTAGATCACAAAGTATCGATTTTTTTTCTTAATAATCTGTAAATATTGTCGATATTTTTAATCTAGATATATCTATGTAAAATATTAATTTCGAATATCAAATTCTTCATTCTTTTCGATAATCACGCGCGTTTTTATTAAGAACTAGCTGTTGCCCGCGACTTCGTCCGCGTGGTTATGAAGATATTCATTACTACTAAGTTGTTTAACGCAAATTATA
>DWQT01004099.1:0-11622 GCA_018244895.1 Myscelus amystis hages | reverse complement strand
AAAATGTATATGAATTTAGATATTCCAAAGATAGCAGGAAATTTCACGGTATAGGGAAAGGGGAATTGTTTTACTCCGCATTAAACGCTATAACATCACGCGAAGACGAATAGGAGAGGAGCAGCCATAAAAAATATTGCGACAACGGCAAAGTCATTTATATGGCAAAGCAACGTTTGCGGGGACAGCTAGTTAAATTATAAAATAGTGCATCGTGCTAATGAATGCGAGTTAATATTACTAGGTGTCATTGGCTTCGTCGCTCGACGCCGTGGCGCGGTGTCGGACGTTCGCGCCGGCCGAGATCATCGAGTGATTAGAGCGAGACGCGCCGGTGATGTCGCGACGCGGCGATGATGCGATGATTGCACGTCGGTGCAGCGACCTGACCTAGCCCACGCGAGCACTTTCTTCTAAACTCAAAATGTAACCGTAACTATGAGCGGACAATCGTTTCCGGCGCCCGTGACGTCACGCCCGTCTCGCCGGTCGCCGCCCTACTGCGTAACCTTGGCGCGGCGAGCTCGCGCCGAACGCGGCCGCTTTCATTTTCATCCTTTTTGGACGCAATTTGAAATTCTAGCTTCGATCATCTCGTCCCAGAGTCGGGTCGTCGATCTTTAATTCGATCATCTGCAACGCAACTAATTCCGACTCGGCCCTCGACGTGTGCGTGCCCGCAGCGCCCTAAACTCAATCGGCCGGATGCAAAAATTATACATATCGAATGCCACTTATAATGCGAAATAAGAGCAAAATGGCCGGTAATTTTTCACACGATCCACGAGAGCATAGTTGCCCTAAGCGCGGCACGCCGGGGTGAGCGAACTCGCAGCCTGTAATTTCGGACCGCAAAAGGACCAAAACGCATCGAGATCGGTGATTAAAAACCTTTGTCGGTTCTACTAATATTTATATTTTTGCGATGCGCCCGACATCTAATTGACCGCTCACATATCGGAGGCGGGCGGCGCTCGCCGGCGCGGCGCGGCGCCGACCACCGACGCTTCATTAGTTTTCCTGGTAGAGAAATCATAAACTACTCCGTTTTTTACGTGCAGTCGTATATGTCGAAACGTGACCCCGTTTGTGTGATGACCGACACCGACAAAGACAGTGGAAAAATCCATTTCCCTTCGTCTCGCACGATCGACACCCGACTCGCTCCGCGCCTACCCGTGATTGTACTGTTCTCGCGATTAATAAGACGCTAAAAATAGTGGCTAAATTATAAATTATTGCAGGTGGCAGGTAACTAGTTTCGAGTGCCTCTTGCGGGTACTCTCGATCGACCCAAGGTCTGGGATATTGAACCTGGCCGGAGCAACAGCACGGCAAGGTCCGCCGCGAAAGAGACGGCTGCACTATCACTCATTGTTATGGGGGAAATGTCGCGGCCACACGCGCGCGCCGCCCGATTGATTCTCTTCAATGACTAAACCTTCGACTCCTAATCCGTTTGGTATGCGATGCAAAGCGGCTGCCGGTTATAGAGCGATCCCGTAAGCACGATACGCACTTCCTCAAACAAAGTGTCGCGACGGAAGCGAGACGGCGCTCGGGAAGGTCGGCGGGGCTGCGCGCGCGACAGGGACGGCTATAGGGCGACAAGTGCGCCTTCCGTCGACAGAGACGGGAGAAGTGCATTGCGCTGACGCATCGCGATCGTCTGCACGCTCTTGTCTTTTTTGTAGACGCTACCCCCGCGGCTTTCGGTTTCGTTATTTATTAACAACGACCGTTTCGACGAATGTCGTTTACGCCAATATCAATCGGCCGCGACGTAATTAAATCCTCGAGTCGGACCGGTCTCGTCGTTTGGCATTTATGTGTTCCCACGCGGTTGATGTCATTTTAATTATGAATGGCGGCCTTCGGGGTAGGGATGCCCGCGGACGCGTCCTGCCGGGTCCACTGACCCACTCTCTGTGACCGGATTCCCGACGCGAATGGTTTTCGCTTCGTCAGCGCACCACGCGCTGCACCGTTTCTCACATTTATGTACAACGGCCACGATACAGTCGAGCGCGATCGCAAGAAGACGACGTATCGCTAACACAATAAAAATCGAAGTAAACGTCTCGAGTGTTCAGTGGTAAAAATAAATGAATCTGTTTAGGTACTTTAGGCGGTCTCCTGCCGAGCGCGTGAACTCTTTATCGGTCGGTGATCGTGTTCACAACTCTTGGCGAAACAAACGCCAGAGCGAGCGTTCTGACGCAAGACTTCCGAACATATGCCGTCGACGAGCGTCCAGCGCGTTAGCAGCGTTACACTGACACATTGCGGTCGCGAGCTGCGATTACCACGTGTCAGCTTATCTCATATCATCGCGCTCGAGTGCTGGAGTTCTCACGACGCCGGCCAAGTGCGTTCACACCTACGAACGTGGGGCTCGTCGGACCCGCGCCGCGTCGAGGCGCTGCTTATTTATACGCAGCAAACATCGTCGAGATAAGCCGTGAACGGCCCGCCTGTGCTTCCCACATCTGCCGCGACCTTGGTCCTTCGAGCCCGTTGTGTAATCACCTTATCAGTCACGCTCCTCCAGCGCCACCCGGCTCACCGGCGAATCTCGTCGCGGTTTCCGGTGTCGATTAAATTTATTGGCGTTATCGAGCAGATGCGACGCGAGGCGACTCGAGGCCCGCCGGCCCGCGCCGTCCAATGTTATGACACCTCTTTCACTATCGTTTCGTACGTGTAGTCGTATTGCCGCCGAAGCGTCCACGTGGTTCCGCAGCTCGTTAACATAATTACAGTTTTCGACTGGCCCGACTGGTTTCGGTGCTGGGACTGTTGCTTTTTATCGACTCGCTCTAAATCAATGTTAGCGCTTGTGCGAAACCGAAAGTCGAGTCGGAGGCGGTCGTTCGAGCAACGCCGTCGGAATACCAACTCTAACGGGCGGCGATAGGGCACAGAGCCGGTCGGCGCCAGCGTAAAAATGGAAAAAAGTCACCCGCGGAAAGAATAAGGAACGCGCGCGGCCGCCGAACGTTTTGTTGACATTTCGGTTATGAGTTACAGCGCGGCGGAGGCTTGCGCCGCGGCGGTCCTTCCGTGAGCTTTTATTATTCCGGTTATAAATTAAACTACACTCGTTAATCGGCCCTTTAATCCGCCTGGGCGTTGACTTCGCTCGGCTCGCGGCGCCGCTCAATGGATGCACTCATCGTGGATCGGAACTACTGAACGCGGTACTGAGTAACGAAACGTCTCCGTCGAAGGCGTGTTTACGCAGAAAGAAAAACTCCCAACGGTGGTCCGCGGCGACTCATCGTCGTGGAATGTGGCTGCATCTCGCGCCGGTATAAAGCCTACACTGAACCACCGCGCGTCACCGCCCGCCCGACTCTTATTTATTTAGCACGATTCCTGCCGCAGTTCATTACTTGAGGCTAGATATCGACGTGAGATAATTCGGTTGGTCGGTATTTTTTGTGCGTTATTGTTAGCGTCGAATGATACACTGGTTGAATATTTAGCGATGTCCGCTGACTTCACCGCTTATAAAAAATGGCGAATAATTAGTCAATAAAAATTCCGCCGATTATATACAGAGTTGTTACACGGGTGTTACGTAATTGGAGTAAATGACCTCCGAGCCGCTGGTCCCGAAGGTCTCGTGGGCCACGTGGCGGCAGCATGCGGCAGCGCCTCGCTGAGCCCTTCCAGCAATGTGTTACGAATAATTATCAACAGTACTTTGTTCCACAATGATTTACCACGTGTGCCCCTACATAGCGTAACTGAATTTACACATTTGATTAGGTGCCCGATAGCGGGCAGTTTGATTTGTGATAAGTGATCGTATCAATACGAATATAATCAATCGTATTCACTAACTCCCAACCCGCGCAGATAGGCGCCGAATAATATATTGAACCCCGAGTTTCCGTTAAAAAGGATTCCGTGTAATTATTGTATGCGCCGCTGTTAAATGGGTGATTTATTTGCGCGGCTCGAGTTCGTAGTGGATTGAGAATTGGTGTAACATCATCGCTGCTTACGTACACGGTGTAACGTTTTCGTTGGGTCACAGCGGGCGATGGACGGCGCCCTTGACCGCGGCGTCGGCGTCGGAGTAAACAAATTGAATGAATCGCGTACGCTCACGTATGTGCCATTCATGTGTGCGCCGTTAACGCACGATAATTCAAGTGCTCGTATGTTCACTAGCAGGCGGACGTAACGCTCGCGCAGATGACGCTCAGACGCGTCGCGCCAGTTCTTAGCCAAAATTCTAATTTATATTTATCACTTTTAAACAAATGCGAAACAGACAATATTCTCATTGATACCTACTAATGACTGGATTGTTATACACTAGTCTCATCTCTAGAAGACTATTAGAGGTTATACAGCTATCCAAGTTTTGTTGAGTAGGTACTAGTTAGTGACTGCTGTTTACTTGATGTGAAATCTTAAGAAAACTTAAGAAAATTAAGTCTTATAAAAGTAAATGTTGAACTTAGTGACGATTTTTACTTATGAGCCTATGTAAATATTTATTTCTTACACATCCTCTTATAAAAAAGACTGATTTAATCGTTTTCAAAAAAAAATCTAATTGTATCTTTTTTTTCGTTTTGGAGTAATTAACGGTTGTATCACGCTCGCTATCCGCTAGAGCAGTGTGTCGCAACGGAAACCAAGCGGCGTCACGGCTGGCGAGGCGCCCCTGCAAGACGCACCTCGGACACCGGCAAACATTGTTCCATCTCATTTGAAACCATTTCCTCGGTTATCCGATGTCCACTAACCGACCACTTCTCACTAATACGCGTGAAATACGCCCGGCTAAGTATTATTGATTGATTTTTTATTGCCTTATTATAAATAGCCAACGGTCTGTTCGAAGGTGAACTAAAGTTCCATTTGCTTTCAATGTATACCGAATTAGTCAAAGAAATGTTAACGCTTCCTTCAAGTCACCTGGAAACTGGTTATTATATTGAAGTTTTCTTACACTGGTAAGTTTTATAGACTTGTTTCCGTAGACAAAGAATCATTATGAGCAGCGGCGAGCACTTGTGATGGTCAAGTCGTGTAATGGTCAGCGGTACAATATTCCAGAGGTAGTTACGGAGATGCAGTCGGCGTGTGCTAGCAGCGGGCGCGCGCGGTCCGCCCCCGCGGCGGTGGTCGCTGCAGGCGGAAATTGGCACAGATGAGCCACGTGATAATCGTCACGCGAATACCTACATGATTACGGAAGGTGCAGCGCGGCGCGGCGGCGCGGCGGCGCGGGGTCGACGCTCGCCCGCGCGACCGCTCGCGCCCGAAGGTCAAGGCGGCCGCGAGCCGAGATCCTCCCGCTAGCGCATAACGAAAGAAAAAGTGACAGCCAAACCTGAATAGAATGCGAGGACGAATAAAAATGAAAGCACTGTTTGCTTTACAACACTTTTACTACTCATTTCGGCGCGACGCGCCGCCGAGGTTTTTTGCGACCGAAATCCGACCGCTCGCCGTTCTTCGGCCGCAGTTCTATTCCTCGCATTATTATAATACGGGGCGGCGAGGCTTTAAAGTAACTTAACTAGTTTCTGCGTAGAGCTCTCCTTTAGAATAAAGGCGCGATTTTTGCGTATGTTTTTGTGATCGTTTCGTTAGTCATTGTAATGACTTGGCCGATTTGCGTGCGTGCGAAAGATCTCGATTGACGCTAATATCCTGGTGTTAGGTCATCGTGGTGGTCGATGACCGCTAATTTGTGTTACGAACGCCACAATCAATATATCGATTAACCTATTTATTCGCGGTCCAGCGCGGATACTGCTCGGGAGAATATTCACTCGCAAACGCACAATCTGTAACGAATTTTGTAAACCGTAAATACCTATATATGTTGTAATACAAAAAATGCCCTCGTCAACCTTACTCGAATACTAGCAATCTTGAATATAAAAAATATTTTAATTACGACCCAATATCGTGTCACGATTGATTTATATCAGTAAAACATTGATTTAATGCCTACGTGTGTACTTGGTACCTACTTAGTAGACCGCACTTCCAATACTCCTCAATATAACGCCACTGAAAGCAGACAACGCTACTAAGGAACTATAAAGTACTAAGAGTAGTTTATCTTTGTGTACTGCAAGTGATGTTTCGATTATGCCATTAAAAACTACCATAATATCACCGATGACTATAGCGGTGACAGTAGTAAACTGTTAAATACGTCGTATTAAAAATTATTAGCTCGGATACGACAAGAACGCCCGTATTCTCCCGTATATTCATATTACTTACTGTCTGGTGACATTTAGTAGTGTCTTGATAAAAAAGGAGATTAAGAAATAAGATTAGCACGCTTCAATACGTCTCGGTAACTTACTACACCAGTCTCGATATTCTATAAATATAATCAACTCAGGAAAAAATAGGTATTTAAGGTTTTTTCGAGTTCATTCACATTCAATATCGATATGTAAATGTGAATGTATTCCTTCAATATTATACTTTAATCTCCAATTAAAAAATACTGTGTTTCGCATGACTATCGTAAGTGTACCGGTATTAGGTATGGTTTGTGTAATAAATCTCAAAAATATTATTGTTTCAAAATGGGTGCAAAAGATTGTACAATGTTATTTCGTTTTGAAAGCCTTTGGAATATTTTTCGTGCTGTCAAAAGTTGACGAGTATTTTTCTAGTGAAAATGTAGAAGCTAAAAACACTTATAACACAGTATCTCAGGCTCAGGGGATTGGCGTAGGCTGAAAAGTGATGCTAATTGCCGGACGCGGCCGAGTGTAAAGACGTTTGAACAAAAAGGAACAAATGTTATTTTATGGCGGGCCGCCTCGCGCCGCGCTCGCAGCCCGCAACAACTTGATGTCTAGCTTCCCTAAACGGTTATCCTATTTATTTTAGTTATAGTTTTTTCATTTGCTAAAAATGTTATTCACACTCAAGCCGACACTCCATCTAATGGTAGGTAGTCTCTACCAGCGCGTGATAGTTAAGGCAGACTTAACTGACCCATTCAATCTACTCTTGTTATGCTTCGTTCATATTCTGTTTCTCTTGTTAAAATGATAAAAAACTAACCGTTTCTCGAACAGTATCGCATTATGCGCGCAGAACCCTAATTAAAACGTTTGCAATCCGATATGTGGCGGTCAGTCGATCTATATCATTTTTGTTTAATGGCGTGTTCTTCGACCGATTCCTGATAAATTTGCTTCCGAGACCTTAAACTCCTAATGCCGCGTTCACACGGGCGGCGCGCGCTTTTATACGTGCGATTTGTTCCCTTTCATACACACCTTTATAATGATCTCGATTTGTGGTTATTTTTTTAATCGCTTTACAATTTCATCTTTAAGAGTATCAATGTTTATTAAATATAAAAATAATGATACTTTGATAGTTTCTAACTATGTTTACTTAAATTGTTGTATCTAGATAATTTTACACCTAATTAAAGAAAAAATACACATGTCCAACACAAACATTTGCTCTGTGTGAAATCGAATATACTACGCTAGTGTCAGCATTCGGGCTCACTAACGACTGAACTAATGGATCAAAATACATACCGTCGCCAATATTGCGTGTGAGGTCGGCTTAAATTCCTTGCTTCATTAGTCTTTTCTGCTAATGATTAGTACATTGCTTATAAGCTTAACTCCTATGGTATATTTTTTGACAATATTTTAGCTTTCTTTCATGATTTATTACGTCATCAGATTGGGTAGCTTCTAACTATAGCATGGTGATTGAGCTGCTGATGCTTTGATGTGTCGGGAACCTCGGTAAACTTTGAGTTTTAAACTTAGCAGCCGTGGCATGAATGTATTTTTAATATCGATACAAGGCGAACAGCAACATATAGGATCTCTAAACCAGTTTACGGCCGTTGTGGGCTATAACGTGAAATCGTGCATTTATTTATTGTTACGATCAGAATAATTTTTTCACAGTTTAATCACATTTGCCACGCGGCCCGACTCTAATTGAGACAACGTACCAATGATGCCACATACTGCCTTCAGGAACTCGTTCTACTGCGAACAAGACGCTGTCTTCTTCGATATGCGCAACATTTTATAGCTTTTTAATGTAGGCAATACGAGAACCTAAAACATTTAATATGCGCTCTGGAAAGCAACAAAGATATCATTAATTGAATTAAAAGTTGATATTTTTAAATCCGACTTAATCCGACTCGGTACTCAAAAGGCAATCAGGAGAGGTCCTAATGTAAAAATGTTATAGTCGTAATTATGTTATGTTCGCTGCGTACCGTTCGGCGGCGTGCAATGGAACTTGTCAGTATGCGAAGAATGTTCGTGTTGTTGCTCCAACATCCTCTCTCGATTGATGGAGATTCAAATTCTTTAGAATCTTTGATTCGACGATCAACAAAAGACGTCTTAAGAATATCCAGTACTCCTTCGTTAAAAGCATCCGTGACAGCATACATTTTTGTGTTGAAGTATTCAAATTTCTTGTCCATATTTTGTCAAAGCGTCTAGACGAGATCTATATTCAATGTATGAGTTGTTAATATGGTCAGATATGTTATTGGCCGTCGAAGATACGTGGTGGTTTGTGATAGTACAGTATCGGATGCACCTAGCCGACTAAATGTCACTCGGTGAGCCCGCCGCCGCTTTTAGTCGCTCCAAAATAGACCGCTCGCGTTCATCAACCCCTCACATTCGTCATTACTCCCCGTCCGCTCGGCTGACCTTTACATCGACGCGCCTCTTCGTTAACACTCATTAAACGATCACCCGCGACCAGTAATGGACACCGCCCGTTGCGGAAATCCCGCGCCCGTCATCGAAAGTCTCCCTCCGTTAAAAGCTCACATACAACCGATACCTTATTATCGCTCATAAGTCAACTCACATTTCGACTCGACGATTATCCTATAATTTCGTGCTGTCAAATCGAATCCGAAATTAATTGAGTGTTCGTTTCAAACGAAAACCCGACCGCAACCGATACGAGTGCAATTTCGGGCCGTCATAATGACGGCGCAGCAAAAACTTTTGACACCTTCGGTAGAAAAAATAACAATCGATTATTATTTAATCTGCATTTTTTTTTATAATATGGAAGTAGCAGACGAGCATGCAGTCCACCTGATGGTAAGTGGCTACTGCCGCCCATGGACATTTGTATTTCGACCCCAGATATCATTAGATTCCTATCTCAGGTCGACCACAGATGCACCGCTAAGGGGTAGCGGTAATGAGGACTAAGCTGGAATGCCTCGAAAGAGTATGTCTCCCTTACCACACCCTTCAAACCGGAACATAGCGGCGCTTAAGGCTGCTGTTATAAGGCAGAAATAGGTGTGGCGGTGGTGCCGCCTGAGTCGAACCATAGAGGGTTCTACCATCTTTCAAGTTACATAACTTTACACAAGTTTGTACAACACGATTTCTTCTTGTTTCTCCATTGCTGGATGGGGCCTCAGTCTCAACTGTTAGTGGTAGGGTTTTAGGCCATAGTCTACGCTGACTAAGCGGATTGGTAGATGGAAAATATGTGCTTTATAACATCTCTTAAGTATGCAGGTTTCCTTACGATGTTTACCTTCACCGTTATAACAAGTGATGTTTTAATTTAAGTTATAAAACCCACGTCAGAGGTGTCAGGATTGCTCCCAGACTCCCCCGGAGTGGAAGGCTGAATTTCAAATCACTAGGCTAACACTGCTCTAGTTATTATAAGTTATAATAACCGTCGTTTTCAGACGTGGCTGTGGATGGCGGTACCTCTCAGTTGCTTCTTCGTCGATCTTATTTGGAGAATATTTACACGAAACCGCGCCGCTGTCCACATTTTAAACGTAAGTCAGTCAATTAGCTACATTACATTAACGCAGACGGATTCGCCCGATGTACTACACTCATTAATCAAGTGACACTGTCATAAACCGTAAGTGTGATATGCTGTTTCAGTGTCGTGCGTGTAGGTACTCATATTAATTTTCCTAATGCATTAATGTACGCGAACAAATGGCATTCGTTATTAGCATGTTGATTGCTTTTTGAATATCGATACTAACCTATTTGATTTCCTGCTTGCAATTATTGAGCTTTAATTTTCCGTTTAATATTATAATACTAGCTGTGCCCGCGGCTTCACCCGGTGCCATATTGTTTTCAGTTTATATTAAGTAGGTTAAGTAGTCTAATCCTCTCCTTATAACATCAGCTATATTCGAGCGAAAGTTACATTTAAATCGGTCGAACCGTTTTGGACTTTAGACGGAAAAATAGACCGACAGATAGATTTTTTCATTATATTAACTTAAAGCAATAGCACGTCTGATATTTGAGTAACTGAGTTTTTTACATATAAAAGTAGTAATAAGTTATTGAAGAAAAATATTAACGCGACTTTGATAAAAAAAGATTAAAGTTTCCGAGTCGATCCTGAAACGGGTATCGATGCAGTCTGTTTCATTTTAATTGAATGAAAATCATTTCATTTAGCGAGGCATTGAAACAGGCTGAGAGCTATTTGGGCCAGCTACGGATTACGCGTATTTGCATAATCCTCTTATGACACTAGATTCATTTAATTTATTGCGAAAATTATGCAAGTTAGTATTATTTTTCCATATCTTGTTTTTTAAGATACAGCCTTTACGTTACGAGTACAATTATGATATTTTCTCTTCCTGGATTTATTTAAATAGTTCAATTTAATAATTAATTCTATTCAATCTCATTTTTCTGTTATATATTTTGTCCTATATCTGTACGTTTATTTGTCTCTTCAGTCTGATTATATATTATAAATTCTTTTTTATCATCAAGTTTAATCAAACTGGCCATAAATATTTGTATTGGCTTTGCTCCGTTTATCTCATTATCAATTTTCTCAAAATAAGAACGCGTAAGTCCATTATTTCATACTTTAAAATTCAGATTCACTTCATAAGCTTTTTTAAGTAGTGTACTGTAATGTTCAGGTCGCACACATGCCAGGTCGGACTCTTAACGTGATGCTGAGTTGTCCTCACGAGAGCTTCGCATGCCGGATGGGTCAGTACATTCTAGTGCAGTGCCTCGACGTTTCCGTCTTAGAGTGGCATCCCTTCACCGTTGTCAAGGTATTTACTATTTGTAATGAGTTACTATTATTTTACGGTTGTCGAAAGCGCTTTGGAAATATTACTTATTATTGTAAATTGACTGTTTTAAGATTCCCACGGGCACTCAAAGAGATTTTGTTATTTGGATGAAAGTAAAAGGGGACTGGACGGAAGCTTTCGAGACCTTGTTGGCAGATAAGGGCTACCACAGATTGAGGTGAGACGTGTTGAGATATTAAGGTACTGACATTTTAAACTGTTTTGGAAGATAGCTCCCACACTGTGTCTGTTTAGCTTTTTGATCGACCTTTAAATCAGTCTTTCTACCACTAATTTTAATGTACTAGCAAATAGTCAGAAGTGGTTTATCATGATAATCAATGATCGTTACGATTGAATGTAGTTTGATGTTTATAAAACGTATACATTTTTGTGAAATCAGAAGTACGTTCTAAGAATGTTAATTTCCAAGATCGGAATAAATCAGGAAACTCAACCAGACTATCGTTAGTGGTCTGATTGACTAGTGAAGGTAATGAAAATAG
>DWQT01004098.1:0-11624 GCA_018244895.1 Myscelus amystis hages | reverse complement strand
TATACAATGATATGGTGATTTATTAATATTAATAATACTAATATTGGTGCGAATAAATAGAATGGACAGAATTCTACAAATACCTTTGTCCCAAGGGATAACTTTATGTCATTATTATCAACCACGGAGCACACGGTGCGTAGTGCTTATTGTCATCACTTAACTGGGCAACGAGGATTTGATAAGTTACAGGAGTTAAATAAGGCTAAAAACAACGAAATTTAATAGGAAATATTTGATTGACATAAACTGTAAATGGTAAAAGAAAAGGTGACTGATATTAAACCATATTTATCCAGACGTAGTGTTGCTGTAGGTGACAAAAATATTGTAAGATGTTGCCATATGTGATAATAAAATAAAGTTAAACTTGGAATACGAAGTCATTTGTCGAACTATGTCCAACGAGTGTCGCCATATTAAGTACGTTTAAAAGTACATCGTGTTGCCTAACTAACCACATCAATATCATTTTGATACAAGTTATTTTAAAAACAATAGGAAAGTATAAATTTTTGTGTGGTGGTTGAAAACTGCTTAGATTTTTAGAAATTTGTAATTAAAATATTTATTTATTCAGCAACTGGGAATACGAGTTGTTTCAGTTTAAAACTTTAGTTTGCATAACATATTTTTTTTTTGGTAAATAACTTCAACACACACGAAGTCCAAATAATTTTATAGCACTTTTCCAATTAAATAAAAAAGAAAACCAAACAAAAATTCAATAACAAGAGTTAATAGTAATTGTTCCCTTTTTCAGAGTGGCAAGCATTTTTGTACGATATATTGTCATACAGGTAATTAAATAAAAAAAATCGATTAATAAAAATTAACAATTTGTTGTAATCTAGTAATATTAAATTAAATTAAATAATTTTTAAATAAAAATGGCCATACCATTATATATATTTTCGATCATTATACATTTTGCATTAGTTATATTATAGAACTTTGTAAGTATTTAATACTTTATTTCAAATTTAACGATAACTCGAATACTCATCCAAGGAAATCATTGAGTGCATCCAAAACCGAGTGTCAACTTTATGCTCAATTCTGTCAACAGCCCTATCATATTAAACTTAGCGACTAACAAATTAAAATTTTAACGAACTAATCACATAACAGAACGCAATTGGATTGAGTTAATGCAAATTCCTTTTACAGCGGCGATCTTGAATTTCTGCCGTTGGTATGAAATGCCCCTTGGGCCGGTCGAATTAAACATGTTTAACGATGTTAGCTAACTTTAGGTGATAAAACAATGGCGACAATCGTATAAACACAACAACAACCAGTCATCTTGGCGTTTCATTTGATTAAAAACCTTGTCACAATTTACTCATAGATGGATTATTATATAAAAGTGTTCTGTTGCATTGCCATTAACGAATCTTAAGTAGCAGACGTTTTTGAGTAAGCAATTTTAGGGTTAATTTTAATTAATCAGTATTTTTGATGTACTGATCGTGATAAAATAATTCAATTTGCTATCATATGGTAATTAACTTCTTTCTCCTTCTAGCATTCCTTCTTAAAGCTAAAGTAGACATCATACATATCAATGCGCTCACTGGTCACATTTTTTACTTTGATTAAAAAAAAAAAAAACTATCAAAACAATAAATATCCTACTGATGGACACAGACTGTGACACGATACCACTACTCATATGAATTTGTTCCAGAATCTCTTGGCGAGGTTAAGGACACGAAAGACGTTGTATATTTCGATCGGATACGGTGTGACCTAAAATGTGCTTATCGAGCGTTCTAAAGATATAGTCGGTTCTCCCAACCACAAGGCCGTATTGCCCGATTCATATATCTAAGTGTTGCCAGTGTCACGGAGACAAGAGATATGTAGTTTCCTTATTTAGTCGCGGAGACATTTTAGCTCCTATGATATATCGATAAAGATCAAAACCGCCGAGCGGCGGGAGCCGGGACGGCTTTCAGTTGTGCGCCGCCCGCTTGCCCCGCATGTAGCCCTCCCAGCGGCGGGCCGTGGCGAGGAGCACGGGGTCGGGGTCGAGGCCGGCCAGCAGGTACAGCTGGTTGACGTGCGTGGCGTGGTAGTCCCAGCGCGCGATGTTGGGGCTGGCGCCGAGCGTGAAGTGGCGCAGGTCGTAGAAGCTGCCGCTGCCCGTGTCGAACAGCGGCAGCAGCGCCTTCAGCGAGCTCATGCCGTCGTCGAACATGCGCCGGGCGGCCCCGCCCGCGCCCGCGCCGCCCGCGCCGCCCTCCGCCGCCTGCAGGTCGTACAGCCCCAGCAGCGTGTAGATGAAGCCGTTGAGCACGAACAGCGGCGGCTTCGTCGGGTACTCCTCGTACCTGCAAGTCGCGACGGGGGCGCGTTGAAATAGAGCCACGGTCGATCGGTGGAGGTCGGCCGATTGATGAAATGCATGGATTGTGTTTGCACCTCACAGGGATCTTTATCATATATATCTATATTTAATATGCATTGGGTAATGTAATCATTTTTTCAAGATCTGACAAAGATTGGAGGAATAAAAGTTATTTTCCACCGAACGTCTTAGACAAATGTTCACATTCTGAGCTTTAATGGTAAGCATTCAGATTTTCTCGCAGTCATTTAATTAATTTTCATTGAATTCAGCAACAGAACAAATATGTGTGTCGAAACATATGTCTGCGAGTCGATCGGACAGCAGCGGCGGGGGCGCACCAGACGTAGCGGCCGAGGAAGAGCGCGCGCAGTGGCGGCTCGGCCAGCGGGCGCAGCGCGCGCCGCGCCGCGCGCACGTACGCCGCGTCGCCGCTGCGGTGGTAGGCGCGCGCCAGCACCGACATGGCGTGCCCCTGGCTCATCGCCGAGTGCCTGCGCCACACACACAATATGCCGACCTCATCAAATATACACGAGCAAACACTACCTTATACAATTTTATATTTCACGCGTTTCTCCGTCGCTCAGCGCTGATCGGAGGAGTATGCTAGATTTAGGTACAACATAATAAATAAATATACTTATTGATAGTTACGACGACACACACGCTTCTCTGAACTTCAATTTATAATGGCACATGAGCCGTCGGTACCGCGAAACGCATTATTTTCTTGTTTGCGCGCCCTAAATAACAAAATGGGTTTGTCAAGTGTGTAGGTAGGTGCGTGCGAGCGGAACGTCTCAACAGGTCGTGTCGTAACATGCCCGGACGTACATGCATATTTCTCATCGATTCTATGCGGCTAGTTTTACGAGCTATTTAGAGCCATGTGCATAAATTGTACGGTTAGATTATGTATTTTGTGCTGATCTTGCGCGTAATTTTTAATCGATACAAAGGAAACATTAAAATTGCTATAAGACATAACGTAAACCTTGCAAACCAATATCCAGCACAATCAAACCGTTTAATAACATGTAACCTCTATAAATACTTTTGATCCGGTATCGTTTTCATTGAAGACACATTATGTATATAAAATAACCGTAACGTTGCTAATCCAATTTGAACTTTATAGCCGTAGGGAGAGAGATGAAATTCCTCGTAACGGCAGCCGACCCAGTTGACGAGGATAATTAAATCGGCGGAGTTGCGCGCGCGCATTAAAATAAAGACATAAATAAGTGCGACCGTACGCGGCGCGGCGATTCATTAGATGAGGCTTGTTCATTAATTCATCACATACATTGACTTCTCGTCACGATCTGACTGGAATCTTTTGAACTGACACCTCATAGGTGACGCCTCTCGAAGATGAGGGGCTTAGATGAAGTTAAATAGTATTCATCCCAGACCGTAAGATATTTCTGTTGTTGGACTCTGCCGTCTTCCATAAGTGGAAGGTTTAGATCAATCCACAACGCTGGTAAGGGCCGCTTGGCATGTACACGATCCAGAGAAAACTCTGAATTTGTGCAGTATGTAGATTTTATCTATACATTCACATCATATATGATAAGTGTTATCTAACTTGGGGGCTTACATTTGGATCCCTGATCTCTGGACTGAGAGACCGAAAATGTACCATTACGCGATTGCTGGTTTTTAAATTAAAATAATGTAAAGGCATTACAGGAAAACAAAACGAAATAAAACAAATCATAACGGGCAAGTAACTATGGAGCTTACAAAAATTACCGAATAAAAATATTACAGCATAGGAATAACGGAAATAAATTATTACGTTTTCGAAAATTACTTTCGACATTATTGCAGTAATTTCTGGAGTATTCGCGTTCCGAGGTCCCTTCTGGATGCAGTAAGTAGCAAAAACATGAAGCAAATGATTAAAAGTCCGGGACTGTAACTATTTCCGCCTATAAAGCAAATACATCGCGTATTTATCTAATTGAAAGCTATTATAATATTCGACGCAATAGGTTGGTATTAGGGTTGTCAAAATGTTTCTTATTTCCATTAATTTATTTTTTATGATCATTTTCTATACACTCCATGTAACTTGTATACTAGATTTTTTACGTATTTCAAAAATTGCCATTCGTAAATTAAGAATTGAGGTGAAAGTGATTTTAATTTCACCACAAACACACAATTTCGTGCGGCAACCATATCGTAACGCGATAATTAATTAAATATCTTATGATAGATTAGTATCTGATAAAACTCTGATAGATTGATCCGAAACATCCAAGGAGTTCTTGATGAATATTTGATGAGTCAATTTTCATGAGATGACTATAATGTACTCAAATTTTGCGATATTTTTCAACTTAAATGAGATTTACGACATTTAATAGTTTGCCATTCGTTAATCACACGCTGATAAATTACAAGCTTTGTTCTCGCTTTCTCATACTAGGCGCGGCAGAGGACGGACATAGCGAACGATTATATTTAACAATGTAAAATTCTTCGATATTAACAATTTCATCAACAATAGAAAACCGTTCGTTCCGAGATCGAAGCGACAACCCTAGAGATGTATAATATGTGTTTGCGAAGAGATAAGCGCTGCTCGGGCGGCGGCGCCGGCGGGCACGGCCGCCGCCGCCGATGTTTGCACGCCGCGTGTGTCCCGGGCCGGCGCGCGCCCGTACACGGCCGGATGATAATTTTCCCTTAAAAAACTAATCAGATGTACAGCTGTTTATTCAACCAACATTGTGCAGCGAGCGAAAGTGTTGTCCGATTTTGTGCATGCGATTGCTGTCATAGTAATTAATGAACGGATGTATTTAACGAATAGAAGCGAGGTTCGAACGGTCCGAGCACGCACGCGCGAGCCATCACGCACACTCACACACGCACGCACGCACGCACTGACATTCCACACGCGGGCAGTAAATGCGTAACAATTATAAGTTTCTTGTGTAATTTTTTTTGTTGAAAATATGTTTGTATGTTTTTTTTAATAAATAGTAACTTCGTACATAATGCAAATGACTACAGGCGGGGATGTTGCATTTTTTTTTGTGTGGCCGGGTTCATGTACCTTACCCCTTTCATTAAAATCTGACTGTAATTCGATATGCGGATATATATAGCTTTTCATTGTATATTTTTGTCACGTAAGGAAAAAAGGGTTATGCCTCGTCCAAGCGACTCTCTCGCTGCGTCACTTTCTAAAATACGCATTCTAGCAATCAACTGTAAAGGTTAAGTGTAGTTCGTTGGAAGAGAAACTGACCAGCCGGGAGCCAGGTCGGGCACGGAGGGCGCGACGCGGCGGCGCGCCGGCACGGGCCAGCCGCCGCGCGCGCGCTGCCGCCGCACGAGCCAGCGCGCCGCCGCGAAGAAGTGCGCCATGTGCTCGCTGGACGACACGCGCACGCGCGCCACCGCGCCCGCGCCCCTCAGGATCATACTCGAGATCTGACGGACCGCACGAGCCGGTCAATGTTGAAGCAATATATACACGACGAGTAACATAAAAATGTAAACGAGCGATAATGAAAGCAGAAACTTTTTAAATATTTCGATCGTCGTTGATACTCGTATTGAGAAATGAGAAATGTTACCATTACAGTACGTACAAGGGCTACATTAAATTAAATTCATACATATAGTGACAGCCGATAACGATTAAGGAAGTCATTGCTTACCTTAAATTTATTTCTAGGCGATTTCCGCTTGGGTTGGTCGAGGAGCGCCCAGCCCTTCTGCATGTCTATGATGAGGTCGCGCGTGAGCCTGCGCCACTTCTGCTCCACTCCTATCCCATAATATATATGATCCTCCTTTTGAAAAAAAATGAAATCATTGAAACACCATCGAATGAAAGTGCCGCCCTATACTTCAATGTAGTTCTACAGTTACAACATAAAATAAAAAAAATAACTGAATTTTATTACGTTAAAGCACGCTAAGGAGCTAAATCAAAATAGACTTATATTACTGAAGGATAAGTACGCAGATTAAAGGTATACTCAGCATTTAAAATAAAAACAAAACTATAAAAAAATTAACGATATAAAAACAAATAAGTACCTTGTTTAAATATGAAAATGTATCAACCGAATGGGGTATAGCACATTGTCAATACCTGCGCGTAGATAAGCTGCGTGCTGGTGACGTAGTGCAAGTAGACGGTCTCCTTCTTGTCCTTGTTCTGCAGCACCACCGTGAGCGAGGAGTTCGGCTTGAACAGCACGTCCAGGCTCAGCACGAAGTCCTGGCTGAGGTTCGCCCGCAGCCACAGCTGGCTCGCCGCGTGCTCGCCCGTCGAGAACCGGATCACGCTCGCGTTCAGCTCCGCGTCCAGCTCCCTGCTCATCGTGGCGTCCGTGCCCACTATCCAGTTCTCCTTGTGCTCGTGGCCGTCGTCCAGGATCCTGACGCGCGGCTCCGGTTCCGTGATGTTCTTGCTGTAGTGCGCCAGCCCGAACTGGGCTATTTGCGTGGGATAGAAAAACCCGCGCGGCTCCCATTGCGTGGAGACCGGGACGCCCTCGATCCCGCTGATGCACTTGACCCGGTCGCGCACCTCCACGTTGTAGTTCTCGAAGGTGGTGAAGGTGCCCCGCGGGTCGTACTTCCTCTTCGGGTGGTACACCTTGCTGTAGCTGTGCGACCACTCCAGCCGCTCGACGCCCTCGCTGGACGTTATCTTGCCGTAGATCTAGCGGAGTTTTTGAATTATAGAAACACAACAGAGGTGTCGAGGGACACCCGGATGGAACGAACGTTCCTTTCGATTAATTGGTCAAGGAATTGTAAAAAAAAAATATTTCTTTCAATTGGCAACACTAATGTGTCGGACAACTTCCGTCTGAATTTTTCGTCTGATTTTTTTCCGTCTAGCCTCCTTCGCAACGCGCGATCCGGAACTTCGTTCCAAAAGTGACTTTACAATTTCTACTACTTTGATATGTGAACTAGTGTTAGTGTTTTTCCAATATTTTAAAATACAAATTTATGAATCGTACATATTTCTGTTATTTACTGGTCACGTGACTTGTCAAATTATAACTGATTTCAGATGCAATTAAAGTGCATTCCTCTTTCAGACGAGAACATAGCAGAGGTGGCGTAGAAGACAGATAATAAATAATTAGAGCAACGGGCCATATCTAAAAACAAAAACCGCACAATGTTCAAAAGTTTCATGGACAATTAAACATTGGTCGATAGTGGTTGTAGCGTACAATGTACGAGTGTGGTTGTTATGTTACATGATTTTCACGAGACGTCGCCCGGCCGGCGCCGGTCACGTACGTAGTCGCATGACTTACACAAATAACGATAGAACGGCCGCGCGTCGGGCTTAATGTAATATTAAGTAGGCTCATTATTCTATTTATATTGGTAGACTTATAAATTACGGGGGGAGCGTAGGCAACAGGGCGACCTTAGGCCCTCCAGTAAATGGGTAAATTTAATTTAGGCTAAACGTAGAGAATTGGCCTCATCCGCCCACGGGAGTCGTTACAATTTGTCATTTTCCTAATATACGACTACAGGCAGGTTGAAAGGGAATGCATATTGAAAGTTAGTATAGTGAGTTGGCGGCTGTGATAGCCTAGTGGTTTGAAATTAAGCCTCGCCTTCCGGGAGTCTGGGTTCGATCCTTGAGGGTTGCGCACGCACCTCTGATTTACCACGTGCGATTTATAACTAAAATTTAAATATCACTTGCTAAAACGGTGAAGAAAAACATCTTATAAGTTTGCATAATATTTTCTGAATTGTGTTAAGTCTACCAACGAGCGCGATAAGCCGGGGTATCGTATCTACTAAACAATCTTTATAAACACTTTAGCTCCACAGACATGCCGTCGTTTGAGTTTTATTTAAGTTTTCATTAGCAGAGACGTTGAGTTTATTGACTACAGTACATGCTATGTCCAGTATGGATATACTTGCGTGTGTATTAGGTATACTAAGATTATAAAGCTGAAGAGTTTGTTTGTTTGTTTGGTTGGTTGAACGCGCTAATCTCAAGAGCTACTAGTTCGAACCGAATAAATCTTTTCGTGTTGAACAGTCCAGTTATTGAGGAAAGCTACAGGCCATAACTCAACTAATAGTGACGTACCTCAAAATACTTGCGTATAAAGGAGAACGGTATGTACACCTCGGCCGCGTCGCGCTTGCACGCCACAGAGTACTCGCCGTTGATCGAGCACTCGATGCCGTCGCTCGGCGCCCGCTCCGACATCGCGTTCGATAGGATCGAACCTACTGCGGAATTTACACGCTGTGGTATTTCTAACATGTACTTGAATAAAATAAAGTACAACATTTACAATTGGCATACTTTTCCGTATCGTTCTCCATAATGCAGTCGAATGTTTACGATGACTTCACACACATTAAAAACAAAAAACTACAATTTAAACATTGTAATTTTGCACATGAAAACTGTGATTCGTTTCAATTCCATGATAAATGATCAATTTTATAACCTAAAAGTGTCTGTTTCCTCTGTATCATTTTTAATCTATATTTGCATTTAAAAAAGTTTTAACAGGGAAAAGTTCACAATCAGCATTAGTCGCATTTCTAACGATATGCTACTGCTGATATATTGACAATATACTTAAAATTTAAAAATACTACTAGAGATGGCATTATAAGATACGACTCATATGTTTGTCACTAGATGGCAGTAGTAAACACGTTCTGAATCACGCTATTAATATTTTTAACGACCTTTAAAAATATAAAACAGCAATTGTAAACAAACACTTCATCATGGAACTGAGTATATGACTTAATTGACATCTTGTTAGTTCAGTGGAGTTTTTTGTGGATCTAATCATCTGAATAAAATAAATATTTTAAAATATGGCATATTTAATAAGCACTAGAATTATTTATTAATTATATGCATATACCGGTTGGTTTTACATTCTCCGTGATATGATATAAATCTTGTCAAAGTCTTGGCATGTGCAATGCGGGGTGCTTTTTGGATGCCAAGATTCCTACTGATAACACAAGGAACGTAACATCTCGAAACAAATTAGACGTATCACGATTCAAGGAAAAGTTAAATTGAATTCTTCATTTCAATAATGTACATGGCGAATAGAGGGAGAGCTTTCGATTCTGATTTTTATAGCAACGTAATTAATCTTATACAACAATATATAGACGCTGTCACTTTAGGGGTGATGGTTGCAATTAAACTAAGTCAAAAGTTAAATTAACCATACTTTTTCGAGGCATTCCAGCTTAGTCGTCACGGGTAGAGGCGTATCTGTGGTCGGCCTGAGATATCAATCTAATCCTATCTGGGGTTGATTACAAATGTCCATGGGCGGCAGTAGCCACTTATCATCAGGTGGACTGCATGCTCGTCTACTACTTCCATGTTATAAAAAAAAACCAAATTGTTTTTGGCACAGTGGGTGTTCACAACAAAAAAAAGGGGTAATATGGAATAGTGCTCACCGGGTCTCCGGGCGAGGTCGCCGCAGCGGCTCCAGTAGAGCGTGAGCAGCGTGACGGCGGCGCAGAGCGCGGCGAGCGCCACGCGCATGTTCAGCCGCAGCAGCATCATGGCGCCCGCGCGACACCAGATACTCACTCATAGCCCCGACTTGGTGCGCCGCCTCGCGCTCGCTCTAGCCGTTCGCAGCCCGCGCATCACCTGGATAACGGCAGGCATTATTGATAGCAAATATTGCAAGGAAGATATCGTAAGGAAACCAACACTGTACATAATGGCATAATCTAAGGCATGGGTTATCTGCCAACCTGTTCTTGAGAGGAGGTGATGGATAATGACCTTAGCTTCTTCCTAATAATAGCAGAACTGCATCCACGATGGAACATTAAAATGTTGAATGATGATTGATATTTACGGTGGTGTTGTGTAGCTGTGTATGTGATTTAACTGGAATGATGAGCTTCTAGATTTTTGCTCATGCTACCACTTTTTTTAGACATTTTTTTCTTTTATCATATGCCAGCTACTTGGTATGTTTGGATTTTATAGGAAAACACATCAGAAATGTAGTAATTAGCTAAGGTACTGTCTCAGAACATAGTCTGTTGTAGAACTTCTCTACGCCAAAGTCCTATCAAGAAGATATTGTGAGACTTTATAGCAATAATATGTGCATTGCATACCTATAAATGAATATAATTACACTCAAGTACATAATTATTGTTGCTTAACATTTTACTAAAATAATTCCTGACATTGGATTAACAATGACAAACCATCCGACCGTTAATCCAATATTTCTGTGATTGACATTTCACAATCGGTTTAATAAAACGTGTTGTTCTACAGTAGGTATAATCAACAGTAAGTTTAGTTATTTAGATCTAAGAATACAATCATTAATGATGTCATCACTGTCAGATAAAGTTCATTTGTAATTCTAATCAAGTGTCAACTCTTCATACTGCAGCATGTGTAAAAACAATGAAGTTTAAATATGTAAATTATCCATTCAGATGACATAATTATGGATTTTGAATAGGAACCCCAATATTGAGTTGTTCAATATTTATTTAATATCTAAGTTTGAACATTTTATGTAATAAAAATACATTGTTTACATAAATTATAAGAAAAATAACTTACTAGCTTTTGATTACATTATTTGTGTTTATTATAAATGAATTGATTTTTTTTCAAGAAAATAAAACTATAAGTCGCTTGGGAGATAATTAATTATTATTAATAGATATAGTAGGCCTCACAATTTTGGCACTTGAATCTTCAAATTGGAACATAAAAATGTAATCATCTATACTAATAATATAAACCTGAAGAGTTTGTTTGATTGTTTGAACACACTAATCTCAGGAAATATTGGTTCGATTTGAAAAATTCTTTCAGTGTTAGATAGCTCATTAATCGAGGAGGGCCTATATAACATCACGTTAAGCGGAATAGGGGAGGAGCAGCAAAAAAAAATATTGTGACAACAGCAAAATAATTTATATAGCAAAGCAACGTTTGCCGGGTCAGCTAGTTACTGATATTTTAATAAAAAGATGTGACTACAATGTATCCAAAAAAAAAATTCTAACAGCTTTCAAGATCTGAAAATCAATGTTTAGGGTCATCTGAATGAATTACAAACAGATTCAACATTTCCGCTCTACGAGGTGAGCAACAGGAACATGTATCCAACAGTTGTCTCAATCGTGTGGTGGTATGATAAGTGTGGTCTATCTCTAATACAATGTACTATAAGTGCTAATTTTATGATGTCATAATCTATAT
>DWQT01004097.1:0-11624 GCA_018244895.1 Myscelus amystis hages | reverse complement strand
TCGTGTTCACTCAGAGACATTCGATGTATACACTGAGTGTACGGTGTATAGTGTCGTAGTCTGAACCGGCCTTTACGATACGATGTTGAAGGAAGATCATAAAGTCAAGTTAAGTACATAAATTTGTAAAGCCTTGAATTTCCAGAACGTTCTCGTAATTTCTAAACGTTGATGTAAAATAAAACAAGTTTATTAATAAATCTCAAATTCGTTGACATTTGGGTACATTGTAATAAATACCGCACATCTGGTTTTAGGTAAACATTGTCGTAACATTCAATATCTACATGTATGTATGTATCTGTGTAAGGGACCGCCAAGCTAGAGCTTTCATCCATAAACCTGCGTAGGTTGAGGGCAGGTGTTTCGTTACCTACCTTATAATATGTCGTCTCGGATAATGTGTACACTCTATTACATTAAAAGGTCCTGGTAGCCCCTTTAAAACTATTAACCTAAAGAGTTAAATAATAGAAATATAAAGTTAAAATATGTAAAGCAATAAATCTTGCAAAATACTTCATAATTTATCTATCCTTACACTTAAATGGTTCACTTAAAAAAAAACCAAAAATTCTAGCGTTATAATGGTAACTGATGATTCTATTTCATTCATTAATGTGAGCAATTTATTTTTCCGAGTTAAACTAAATAACGCCTCGACTAATAACTGCCGACCAACGATAAGAGTGCTGCGGTCTTCATTTCAACTCGAGGGAATATCCTCAACGAACTGTCAGTACGCGAGGCGGATTTTTATGACTCGCTTGCTCTTAGAAATTATAGACGTCATATGCGAGCGTTTCTAGTGTTGAGGTGATATATTTTTGTTCGAAAAAAAAGGAATGGTGATAAAAATATGTCAAACGAACGAGGGCGGCAGATTCGAAATATTTTTCGCGGTGATTCGTGAAAACTCCCATGCGATATTACGAAGGTGTAGTATGTAGGGCATTGTGCGTTTTATTAAATATAAAAAAATGTATCGCTAATGTAAAGTTTTTATAACTGATCCCAATAATAGACACTCTGTTCTTATTGATGTTAATATGATTGTTTAAAATGCATACTGGATCAATACTCTGGAATTTGTACCAAGTCATCTCAGAAGCAAGAATTGGGCGTAGCGGAGGGATTAAAATAGTAAAACATATTTCTAATATCCGCGTGTACTAGGAACACGAATAAAAAATGGACGCATAAAAAATCAGTTGAAATACCCAGATCCCTTTCCGATATTAGCATAAATAAATCTTATTTAACATTCACTGCCTCCGACTAAGCATAAAGCATAAAGATATTAGACGCATTAAGGGAATACATTTTACGAGACATAAACCGTTGGTTAATCTGATCATTGCTCGGTAACTTTTATGGCGTTATTTGTGAACGATTCTACATAAAAAAGGAACCTTCCCTTTCATTTGTTGTTTCGTTTCAGGGAAACACCGTTGAGAAGTTATGCTATGTACGTTTTTGTAGGGTGACTTTTATTGGAAACCTTTAGATTTGACAATATTATTATTCTTATACCATCACGCCACGTCAAGCATTAGGTATGTGGATGTATATCAGTTGCCATAGCTCAGGTATTTAATTGCCTATTGGAATCAGCCGTGAATGGAATTTCGCCTGTTACGTTTGTTATTTAGAAAGCGGTAATAGTCATTTCTGTCAAGAAACGCGGACTGCAAATCATAGCTCGTTTAAAACAATACTTTCATCCGATTTTGTTCATGAGCTTTCCAGTTTCGGTATGCGTTTGAAAGCCTCGTGAAGCCTAGACTAGCCGAAGCATGTTTGCATAATCGGATTTCGCGTCTAATGAATGCCCACTTGAGCAATTTGTGGTGTCGCAACGAATGCGATGCACGTAACACTCGCCTTCAATGCACCTGATGAAGCGGCTTTAAAACGCCACAGCATATTCTATATACATACCAACATACATATATGTACCTACGTACAACACCAAGTGATCTACTTAAATAGGGTCAGCAATTCGTTAAAAAACAGTATACAAAATTGGACGGTAAACTATTAAGAGACAGTATGGTACTTTGGGTAGTGGTATAATATAAAAAAAAACACAAATTATCCTACTCACGTGTATGGATACTATCTATTACTTTCATTTATGCCAACACAAATTCGTTCTATAATCGAACATTAAAAAATATATCAGGAATTATGTAGGTAATAGATATAAAATATTTGCCAGCAATACTAAATGCTGGCTAATAAAATAGAAAGTCGTTATGATGTAAAAAAAAATACATATTATGTCTGCTTTCGGATCATGTGACTGTCATTTAGGCCATTTACGGCGACTCAAAGTCCTTCTATAACCGGACATAAAATAAAATATCATAAATTATTGCAGCTAATAAACGTAAATTATATGCTAGCGATGTTAAATACTGGCTAATAAAACAGAAAGTCGACCGCATAACGTTCGGATGTGAATCACAAAACCGCGGCCGGGCGTAATATTCGCTTTTGAAATATAACTAATCCCGCTTAGCGGGGTGATCGACGGCATTTCATTCTTCCTTTTAAACATTTCAATTATATGCACGATTTTTCAAACTGGAAAACTATACATATACATACATAAAATAACTGACCATAATGGTTGTAGTTGGAATACTGTATACGTTAACACTGCCCACGACATCAAGGGTCTTAAAAACCGGCGTGTATGAACGAAGAGAGCGATGAATAGATAAGTAAGGATAGAGAGATGAGGATAGAGATATTTGACAATAATAATAGATTTGTAAGAATACAGACATAAGGATAGAGATATTTGTCAATAATAATAGATTTGTAAGAATAGAGAGATAAGGATAGAGATATTTGACAATAATAATAGCAATATATAAAAAAGGCAAAGGCTAAAACACCTAGTTTCGACACAAATTCGCAAAAGGGAAGCACTGCCCGGAACGAATTGACTAGCGCGCGGGCTGGCGGTCCGCTGAAATGTACATTTGAAATGTAACATAGGCGAATTTCGGTAACGCCACAAAGAAATTGAGGGATTCAGTTTGCTCTGTTGATGATGCTCGTGATGCGTTTGGAAATTTTAAAATTTGGATGTAATTTCAGTTTTATATAAACAAATACAAAAAAAACTATACGTTTTTTCTCATATCCACGTTGCAAATTATGTTACAAACTTATACATTTCTGTTATATTACGTGACAAAAAGATACATTAAAATTATTATGTTTGATTCAAATTTCTAAACTGCATTCGTTCATTTGATGTCGTATCACAAAACATTGGATAAGAATTCCAAATAAAACTAGTTTCGAAAATAATCGTGAAGTATCAATTTCGCGACGTAACAAAATTGCCGTGACAGTTGCTCCACTTTTTTCCCCATAAAGATTTGCAAACTTTTCGAGTTTTCCTTTTTTGCTGGGAAAAAAAATCCGCAGTCGAAAACAACCACTTTCGGCACAGTCTGCGAATGCCGAAGCACGGCGCGGAACGAATTGACTGGCGCGGGTTACCGGTTTGCGGAAATACTCGTAAAATCGGAACTGTGTGCACACGGGAATTTCTGTGACGCGATAACGCATCGGAAAAAGGAGAGCCCGCTGCGTACAGACAGAACAACCGTCCATTGCTGTGATGTGGAGACGTTAAGGGTTAATTTTGTTGTTATAAAAAAATATTTTTGTAAAATAGAAAAAAAATGTTTTGTAAAATAGAATTTTTTTTTTTTTCAAGTCATAATAGCAGTCAATGCTCTCTGCCTAATCGATAAATTACGTTCTCTTAGGCGCCACTTCGCGTGGTGTATTGTAATGTATCTAATTTCACAACTAAAACCTTTGATTCAAGTACATCTGTCTAGTGATAGACAACAAAGTCATTCAAAATGCACATGATACAGTCACGAAGCATCATATTACATTGCCGAGCGGAAAGTTCGAATATCACGTCACTGGGGATGTCTATTCATCCTGTCTACGGGCGCAACTCGTAATGAGGACGCGACGGATGCGGACGGCCGATACTTCCGTCAACACGACGGGACGATATATCACGTCAAGCGGAATATCGTGTTACTATTACTTTGTTTTATACAGTAAAAAATATATCATTATATCTTTGTATAAATGTTATGTCAATTGATTTAATAAAATCCTTTATATTCTAGTTATGAGAATTATGAACATTTAATTGACCGACTTCATAAAGGAGGAGGTACTCCATTCGTCTGTATGTTTTTGTTTTTTTTTTTTTATGTTTGTTACCGCATAACTTGGCCCTACGTGCTCCGATTTCAAATTTTTTTTTCAATCGAAAGGTGATGCTTCTCGTTTGGTCCCATTTTTATTTTGGTCCAGATTTGACCACGGCAACCATGACAAAACGACATAACTGTTTCTTTTGCCATTGTTAATTTTCGCACGCTATTAATTAAAATTTCGTATACAAAAATTGTGTGTCAAAAATGAGCATAAAAGTAATGCAATAGAACTGACGACGTCCATTCATCCCGTGCGCCCGGCGCAGCGCGTAACGAGGCCGCGCCGGATGCGGGGCGGCGATACTTCCGCGAGCACGACGGACGACATATCACGTCAATGGAAATGTTATACTTTTGTAAGGGCTGCTGAAAAAATATTATATTTAAAACGCGTATCTGTAGTATTTGTAAAATTTCCATTCATCTCACAAATAATTTGCCTGTCTAAATAAATTATTGCCTGTGTAGTAAACAAACAAAAATTTTAACAAAAAAAGAGACCGATTTCAAAAAAGAACTAATCCAGACCAAATTAATACGCACTAAAAAGTAAAAAAAATAATTACGTATTTTTCTTTTCTCCGCATCTATGTATATGCAAATACATATATATCTTATGTAGGTTTCTCATGGTTGCAATGGTCAGATCTGGACCAAAATAAAATAGGACCAAGTAAAGAATTATAAAGGTTAAACAGGAGATTTTTAAATATTTATAGGGGAATTTTTTAAAACGTTACTTTCATAAAATAGCATACGAGTAGTTACCTCGAATCGTTATATGAGAATTCTAGAAATGTGTTTTTCATAACTAAATACTTTTTTCCGATTTATTGAAATTATATTGTCTAAATACCGGCAACCCTGCTACGAGATTTGTGTGCTACACCGGCGTAGCATTCGTCGTCTACGGCGACAGATGTATGCTGTCATACAATAATGTCGAGGGGTATTATTCAGTCCAAATGCATTACATTGAACGAAAAGCTTCAATAAGTGCGCGTTTATAACTTTTCCATAGCTTTTTCGACATACATTTCGTCCTTGTACAATGGCAATAGAACCATTCGGTTCTTATTCAAACATTTTCATTTTTAATTATTAGATTTACGAAAGCAATTTAAAATTAAACAAGACTTGCTATAACGGTAAAGGAAAATAAACTGTCAATACGTGTTTTGCCCGCGTGTTATAATCTGACGTGAAAATTTCTCATTACGGGAGAAAACTGCGAACAAAAGTGGAAATGTAAAAAAATACCGAATATTACGCTGTGCTAATAATTTGATCGCACTTGGTGAAGAGAATACTATAAACATTACAAATGTTATAATAGTTTTTCTTAAATAATTTTGATAAGGAATCATAAAATGCGTAGATCGACGGTAACTTGTAAAGCGAGATAGACTTGTTTTAATTTCATTGTTATATCTTATATACAATTACTGTGATTGAGGAGTTCGAGGGCAAATTATTTTCACAAAAACCTTTTCTCATATCCACATGAACACACGTTTCAGTCAAATAACCACTAAAAATAGCATTACTGCCACAATAACCGTATAACGCGTGAACACAATAAATTCTTTTGTTAGCCAACCGTTATTGAATTATAAAAAATTCGCTGCAACCGTTAACCTAGATATAGATGCAATGGAAAATGTTGCTCAATCATATCGCACAGTCGTGTAAGTTTATTTGCACGCGTGCACCCGTTTTCATACGAACGCATCGCGCCCCACATCCGTCCGCAGACATTGACATGGTTACACTTTAAGCTGTGACGTCATCACGCACTCGTCTAATAAAGATTACAAATCGCCCCGTTCCCAATTAAACGCTGCGGTCCAGTCTCGGCTAAATTTATATGCGCGTGTAATTTCCTATCAGGCGATCTATTAGACGTCAGAACGTAGCGAGGAATGGACGAGCACTGTTTGTTCTAAGCGTTCTTAATCGTTGTTTTACCCTTGTAGTGTTCCACTGTTGGACCGAGTCTCCTCTCATAATGAGAGGGACTTCACACACCTCAGAAAACATTATACACTTTATAACATCGCTAAGGTGAGCGAGCAAGTGATATTAAAGTTTTAGTAATAAAACGCATGTAACAAGTCAGAAATGCATTCCAGGATCGAACTCAGACCCTTGGAGTGAGAGGCTGAATCTGCAACCACTAGGCTATCACTGCTATCTAGTATTGACTACATTGGTCAAATGTCAAATTGTAATGATTATCGTCACGCATCAAACAAGTACTTAAGTGTGCCTAATTTGATTTTATTAACGTTAATGCACTTGAAAATCTTTGATAATTTTTACTACCGATTGATCCCTAATGAATTCTAGAGTTGGTTGAGTTTCACTGCGCTACGCTAAGTCATACGATTGGTATCTTTGATACAGCATCGAAGGTCAACTGCTGAGGTTTGTATTATAAATAAAAGAGAAGAATAGAGGAAAGGAGACAGACATATATTACAACAGCGTAAATAAAAATAATCTGATTGAACATTACGACCTTTTTTATGCATGTAATAGAAAAAGACTCCAAAAATTGCGTTGTAAAGAAAAATCGCTTCGCAATAAAATATACATACGTATGTACATATTTGTTTACATGACTTGCTTCACTTTAATGGTGTATAAAATATAAGTTTAAAACAAGTTCCCTCGACAAAGTAAGACAAGATTGGCAGTAAAAACTTTATCCCCTGTATTGTCGTAAAATCTCTTTGAATATTTATCATCGCGACCATAAAATGAGATTAAACTATCGACATTTATGACACGGAAACAAAGGCTTGTCAAGGTTACGTCACGTCGGAATGAACAGCATACACAAACGAAGATAGACTTATATAGCTTTTGTTATATCTATCTACACACAGTGAGGACATAGATACATGAATATATAATAACAGTTATTCAAGGGAACTTGTGGCGTGAACAATCCCACAAACTACTTACTTTATGCTGAAATATCATCCACTAAACTTAGTGCTGTGATAGTCTCGTATTTTGACTTTCTGTCTCTCACTTGAGTGATCTGCGTTGAAATCCGTGGCAGCAAACTCAGATTTTACACATAGCTTCGAAGTGCCCTATATTCGAACTTAAAAATCGGACGATTTCATTTTGGGATGATTAGTAAAAGAACTAACCATTGCGTCCAATGTATCTAAGGAAAAAAAAATACACAAGATATACACAGCTCAATACATCTAATGTATGTAATACACTTGCGATAAACCTCTGAAGAAAACAGTGGGTAGATAGTAGCTACCTAGCAATGGATTGTAAGCGTACCAATTTACAATCCAATTTTAAAGTGCGCTCTCAAATTATCTCGTTCATTCCCAATTAATATGAGCGATGCCCACGCGAACCGACATTTCCACATTAAAGCGTGAAATTGTAGACCGCGACGCCAAGGGTATATTATTACCTGAAACAAAACAAAATTGAACGTCATTGTGTATGTCGACGTCGGACCGTTAAACCGGTCATATCGCGAAACGCCCGGACATTTGCGGAACAGCTGTGCGAGCTGAAATAAATAATGTTACTGTATTTATGTCGCATTCTGTATTCAAAAAGACGAGATACTTAATATACTTGTGACTAATGATTTCTTAAGTGTATTCAAATTCTGGTTACTAGAATGTGTAATTAGTAAAAATAGCAGTGCAACGGTTTAAACTTCAACCCATTTGTATGGTCCGGGGTTCGATTCCGAACACGCAGCATCGAGTTTACATAGTTACGCGTGTTTTTAACTTAAATATCACTCCCTATAACAGGTCACGGACAACATTGATAATATTTAAGATAGTTTAAGGTATTCAAGATTTTTAAGAATTTCGTAAAATGTGGGTAGTCTGCCAATGCACTTTAGGCTAGGATGGTAAAGGGTATAAATATGCTACTCGTGCGTCCGTAAGCCGACATTCTTAAGGAAAGCAAAGCAACACAATAGAGTTGAAAGATAAAGAATATAAGCGCTGGATATGAAGTGAGAAATGAAGACAGTCAAATTCAAGTAGAGATGAGCTTCACCTCACTTGCATCGTCTTCCTTATTCGATACGCCACGCGTTATCATGATTTGAGAAGGCGGTAGTATCATGGAATGCCTTACCCAATTGTCGGACGGCAACACAGACATTTGTCATCGAAATTAGTTCGTGGAATATCTTCGCTTCGTTTCAAATACGTGACGTACTTCACGTGAGCTGAGCGCAGACGAACCTGACACTTGTAATTTTAGTCAGAGAAATGTTTAAATTTTTTCCGAAATTCATATTGATAATAGTATTAGTAAGTACTTATTATTATTCATATCAGAAGTATGTCTTGTTCAGAAACTTACATCAAGATATGAATTGGAACGATGAAAATATGTAACTATTGCATAGCGACATCGGCAATTCTCGTAAAAGCAAAGCGAATAATATTATACGTATGTATGTATGTCTGGTATGGCGGGGAGTGCAATATAATCCGAATGACATACATTCTAGTGCATGTGTCAACGTAAGAAGTGCAGTGAGACTGAAATAGGACATTATAATAATATCTCCAGACAACTAACACGCAGTGTTATAAATATAAACGATTACATAATTAATTCATACATAACTTTACACATAGTCAATCTTCTTATTTATTCTAATCAGCTCAGTTCAAACACACGAGCGCGGTTTAAGCACCGCATTACACACAAAACGGCCGAAACCGCACCAAAAATGCCCTCGTAGACCAACTAAAGCCGTCAAAAGATATCTCCGCAACCGGAGGCTCGCCAATGCTCTGTTTATTTCATCTCCGTTAGAATTAGACTGCGCGTCGAAACACGCAGCAACAGGTGCCCTCGCCCTCTCCCCTTCCGGCCCCTCTTTCATCCTGATTCATCCCTATACACGCCCCCGCGACCGCACAAGCGAGCGCAAGATAGAAAACACACTACCCGCTAAACACTGTTTGTACACGTCGTGCCATGAAATAGTATACACCGAAGCGAGCAACGAAATGCGATTTAGAACGTTCTCTATACAAATAAGCGATAAGTTCGGTACGCTTGGTCGTTCGGAGATTTTCCGTCGGGAAGGAAATATCACGAGAGCGAGTATTTACCTTTTTATACGAAACGGCCCGGTTGAGATACGTTCAATATTTGGAGTGCTTTTTAAATTTAGCATCGGCTGGCCGTTTATTTTCAGGTATTTGGCAATATTTGCTACGCTCACAAGGAAACATACGTAATTTCTTTTCCACCGCTGGACTGAGTCTCCTGTCATAGTGAGAGTCATACTGACCAAGTGCGAATTAGCAGACTTTCCACATATCAGAAACATTATAGACAGCGCATACCGAACGATATAAATAACTAGTCTTTTTCTCTTTCTCTCTCCTTTTCCACCTCCCTCTCCCCCTTTGTTTATAATATGGAAGTAGCAGACTAGCATGATGTCCACCTGATTCAAACCAGGACAGCATTCAAGCAGCGCTTAACACTGCTGTTAGGTTAGGCAGAAATAGACACGTGTGACACTGCTATTGCGTTGACATTTCGTAATAATTTTTTTTTAATTTTACACGAAACCTGAAATACTGTAGTACAATATTATAAACGGAAGTGTGAACAGCCTGAGTATAATATCTGAGTTGTTAGGTAACTTTAAAAGTGTTCGTGAAAGTAAAACATTTATTGGTACCAATTATTTTTGTAATCGGACACGAGTATATTACAAAATAAACAATGTAACATAACAATAAAATGTAATGAATACTGACATTTTTACACACGATATTATGCGCCCCTATTATGTTGGTTATCGAGTGAATAATCACATAGAATTGGCATTGGCTAGCATATTCTCCCTCAATTGGGCATTCGCTTAACTAACATTTATGTTAAATTAAATATATAAATATGTAAATATATATATATATATACATCACGCTGTAATGAATATTTCAATCCCAGCAAAAACACTAAGGAAAATAATAGCTAATCTCCGTTAAAACTCTTAGCCTTTGCCATAAGCCTAAGCTATATAACTCTCTGTACATAAATACATATAATAAATAACTATTATGTGTGTTGAATTGAAAGTTCAATGAACTGCTTACATTTTCTTCCTATCGTTAATCTTAAATTTTGTTTATCTATTGATATCTCATTAAAACTCTCATGTCATCTCTCTCTTCTCTTAAAAAACCTCTAGACGATGTCTATTGATATCTATCTATTATCTATTGATATCTCATTAGAACTCTAATCTATTCTCTCTCTTCTCTTAAGAAACCTCTAGGCGATATCAATTGATATCTATCTATTATCTATTGATATCTCATTAAAACTTTTATGTCATCTCTCTCTTCTCTTAAGAAACCTCTAGGCGACATTCGCTCTGCGCGCATCGGTACATTTCACTAATTAGGCATCGATTTGAAAAGGGACCAGACAACATATTGTGTTCTTCGAGAGGGACGCGGCGGCCATTGACGCGTGGCCGTCTACGGGACGCGGAAAAATGCGTATTTTGAACGAAACGCGGATCATTTTACGATGGTCGCACACCGCTGCCGGCTTGCCATTTGGCTGTAATTGATTTCCCTTTTTTACGGTACGGCGAGCGCGGTCCGCGGCGCGTACGAGAGTCGTATAAAATTGGGGTGGGATTGGAGGGTCGGCGGCGTTATATTATTCACGTTGAGGGCACTCTTTGTGGACTCCCGACGCACCGGAGGCCGCTGTGAAAACATCTCCAGAATGTATCGGGAGAACTAGTGTTACATATATGTACATATATATATATATATATATACGTATTTTTTCGCAGTCTTTGTTTTTGGCAGCCGTTATGCGATACGCAGACGAGGATTTATGTTTTTGGACTTACTAGTTCATTCTGGCATATTTTTCGCTGAATCGACTCGCGTGTTATTAACAAACGATTTTTGTTATGCAAAACTCGACTCCGTTTAACATGCGTTAAATTAAGTGACCGTATGTATTAAGAAATAAAGATAGCATACTCGTATTTAAATACATAAGCACGCTTCCTTTTCAAAACAATATTCCTTACACTATATCTGTGTTCTGTATCTCTTAAAAAAAAACTGAAACTCAATATTATTAAGAACAAAAGTCAATACTATTAGCGGTTCTTTTAAACTATTATAGCTAATTGGAGACTGTAGGTAATACTTAAAGAAAACATTAATATCAATTGTTTTCAGATGAAAACATATTTTTGGAAGTATATACAAAAGGCTACAAATATCAATTCAGGTAATGTTATTACGTTTAATACGTACGTCTATAATACATAGTCTCTCCAATTATATC
>DWQT01004096.1:0-11626 GCA_018244895.1 Myscelus amystis hages | reverse complement strand
ACCAGTACAGCATTAATTCTTATCCAATTAAGTACCTTAAATAAATTGTTGATTTAATATAGATCAATATGGCCCTTCATAGCATGTAATTTAAACGAATATTTTCGAAGATATCATAGATTTAAAATGGTGGGACATAGTGCTTATGGCGGTACTGGCCGGCCGGGGCGGCGGCAGCGTGCGGGCCGCTATGTTTTTATATACAATGTTCACAGTCTTTCTGTAGTGTATTTAGTATCAGCATTGCATCCGTGCGAAGCTGGGGCGGGTCGCTAGTTTATCATAAAACTATAACAGGCATAAATTCTTACAAGTCTAGTATGATTAGGTTATTAGTACTCAAGAGTATTATCAACACCCCCGATGACAGCCTACCTACATCCCAATTGTGATGTGACAAGGCACTAACCTTGATTTTTGTGATTGGATCCTTTTTGTTGAACTTCTTGAAGCATAAGAGGAAATCATTGTTTATTGGATTCTCCTGAGTGTTGGCACCGAGGCTGGGGAACACGGTGGGCAGCAGTTTCCCGGGCCCCAGCAGCAGTAGCGAAGGGTCCACCTTGTTTGAGATTAGCTCGGCGCTGCGCCCACTGCTGGACGGCTGGTGTCACCAATTATACGTTATTGAAAGATTAATAAAATGAATATTGTCCCACCCTAGACTGAGTAATGACATCATATTTCTTATAGAAAATTCTGTGAATAGTGTACAAGTTGCTCCTACTAATAAAGTATCTTAAGTATGCGTACTAATAGTAGCAATTAGTGTTGAAAACTCAGATGTTGCATTCAAAGAGAAATACTTCACATTGAATTCGGAGTCCATTAAGTTTAAACTGAAACATACCACAATGTTTTGTAACTAATCTGATTTTAAGAACATTATTGATTTTTTGCAGCGGGCCGATGGCGGCTCGCAGAAAAACAGGAATAAAACACTTACTCTAACATTGTTCTTGGTTCTGTTGGCTTGTTTGATCTTCCCACCCATGTTGACTCAATGCACCGACATTGATCTCTTTTAAAATAAGCAATATGCGTCCAAATTGTTTTATGATTTTGTAAGGTAAGAATTTTGTACAACAATTTACGAAGTTACAATACAGATACACTGATTTGACGTTGACACCGATGACAATACATTGTCAGCTGCCAGAGTGCCCAGTTAGGGGTTCAAAATATCGATATTATTGACAATTATCAGTAGATATAGTCGATAGTTTTAATTCCGGTATTCGATATTTATTTTTGAATATCAAATTCTACCTTTTTTTCCCGTATCAGTTACAAATAATTAAAATAAATTTAAACAATACAGAAAATGCTTTTTTAAACGAAACGCGTGAATTGCAGTAAAAATATAGAAATATCGATATTATTTCTCTGCATACATCGATATTATGTATGTCGTAATTTTTTTTACCATTTGGCAATCCCTAGAGCAGTTGACGCAAACTATAATTTATATGAATTATGTGGATTATATGGATTATATGAATCCATATTATATGAGACTCATAGTGATCACAGATAACTCTCCTGACAGTGTTTTAATTATAACAATGTATTATATTAAATAAATTAAATAAATATTTTTTAAAACGATATAATTGTTTAGTCGAATAAAACCGATCTAGCATTTTCAAAATAATTTCCTATCTGCGGGGACTTATAAAATTCGCTATTCGAACACTATTAGAACATTGATTAATTTACTCAATCCATTAAGCTGGTCCTAAAGATCCTCAATATTCTTATAAAATTATTTTTAAAAGGTATGTTTTTGTTGGTGGTGGTTGGTGGTGGATCTTCGTAAACTTTGTACCTACATAAATGAGTGTTTCACGTTTTTAAGCTGTAACTGGAACACAGTACTTTTTTGTGGCAAAGAAACACTTAGGAGTCACTAGTGCACCCTGGCTCCCATGGATGTCTGTAAGTCGTAACCAACCTCTAATACAATTAAAATAAATTAAAAATAATCTCTAATAAAAATTTTGTTAGAAGCTATAGAAAAAATAGTTGATCAATGTTTAGAGACACTAATCCTTTGAGTTATAAATTAATTATAAGGTACAGGAAGGTGCTATAAATGACTTTTATATTCTTAGGAGGTGGATATTTTCAGAGTGATAAGACAGGGTGAATGAAAATAACAAAAATAAAATGAGCGAGTTGCATTGAAATGTCAATATATATATTTTAATATTCATAAATTCAATATACATTATAATATCAAGTAAAATGAATTACTATAATTTATATAGGCAATATTTTAACACATGTTAATCTATACGTAAGTTTAACAATCTAGAGTATCTTAGTGTAACAAGTGATCGGCAAACATGGCCGCCGGCTCCGAACAACAAACACATTATGGCATTAGGAATTCACGTTTGGCGTACTTCTACTGAGACTATGCTAGAAACGAGGGAAGAAATACTTTCGGGCAACATTGTAATGCGCAAGTAAAACATTGCCATAGTACATAATGCCTTTGGTGTAAAAAATAAAATTTTCATTTCATATAAAATTTACTCGAAGCTTTACTTAAAATTATTTTTGGCACAACTAAACTACAGCTAGGGCCGACGGGAGGCTATATGGTACAGGTTCCGCGTCGTATCGTTAACGTAATTAATCTTTGGTCTATCTAGCCCACCGGTCACAATTTGGAAATCCCTTAAAATTAATTAAATTATAATAAAATATGAAACAGTTTAAACAGATTCGCTTAATCCAATTAGGTATAATTATTATGTAATAGATACATTATTTAAATTTAATTTTTATATTTTATAACAATTTTATTACGATTCGAATGTGTTTTTGCAAGGGTAACATTAGAAAGTGTATCGGAATACTGACACTCGACTTCGCCGCCGACAGCTGCTTACTACTGACTATTTATTTACTACATGAGAGCCGGCCGCGAGTTGCGCGCCCGGCTACTTACTGTAATACATTCTAACGAGTGATGAATGTCGTCCGCGACCAAATACTGTGTAACACTGCCGCGAGCATCGCTGCACTGACCGTAATCATTATGTAATTCGTTGATTAGAAACCTTTACAAATTAATTTTACCTACTTACATACAAAATATAGAAGTAATCGTTAGGTTGGTATCTCTTATAGGGTATTTTGCTTAGGAACTTCGTGTTCAAATATACCGCTGACGTGGAAAATGAAAGCATGGGTACGGCGTGTACTCTGTACACGACGCGCGCGACGGGGTGAATGTAGCTTGAGAATTTACATGATTCTTTTCAATTAGGTTTTTTTTTCTTAATAAGCCCCGCTCGTATAGAGATGGTCAAGGTTAAAATATAATACGATTAAGGTTTATTTGACACAGGTTATAGCTATGTATCTGAATAGGACGAGATGCGATACAATTTGCCATTTCGTTTGCAATCAATGCAGGTGACCATTCTTTATTAATGAATTGTGAGACGATGACACAGAGGGTGGGTACATCGTGCACCTCGCTGGAAGCTATACAGAATACAAATTAAGTACAAACTCGAAGTTTACTAGGAAATCCGCAATTGTAATGGGGGAGTTTAAAACAATACGGTTGGCGATGGCTTAAACTAGCGTCTTGATAAATTTCAAGTAAAATATGTAGTAGGTACACTCACAATAACACTATAGAATTTTTAAATTTAATTTACACGATACAGTTCATTTATATATCATTGAATTTGAATAAACCGTTGTTGATTATTGTCTCTTAATTCATTGTGTCGTCGCGGCGAGGACGCTGCGTTCTAGCACTAGTATTTCAATAAGCAATCTTATTTACATATTATATATATTCTTATTATATTTACAATATTTTCTATATACAAATCTTAATAGGTAGTAAACTTTGGACTAATCGAAAGAGTTTTTTAAACACAGTAGAGATCCCATAGGAGTATTATGGAATGATTTATACTTAAGTAAGATTTAATCTATCTAAACACTTACTTTACAAATACCAGAAGCTTAGTTATACTAATTTTAACGAAAAGAACATGAACCTCGCGAAATACACACCTTAAAAGGTTTAAATCGTTTTAATAGAGAATACTGATTACATTCTGACATTGGAAACAATAGATCAATCGAAACCCCAAAGCGCTCCGAAAGAGTGATTCGTTCTGGATAAACTATAATGTACTCTCTTGTACGTATATTGTTTACGAAATCTAAGCATTACGGATACTATTATTCTACCATATTGTCATCACCAGACACGTCGTCTATTAACCTAAGGATCTAATGATTTCGTGCATCGAGTTTTGCACAGTCGCGCTCCCTTACACTTCTTACGTTAGGTTAAAATTATTAAAAATAAGCTTCAAACAAGCGACGAGGCGGTTGTCGCGCATCCTAAACTAGACATTTGGCACGAAAAATAATAATAAAGTAAAAGTAATTATAGAGGAGTATTAAGACAGGTACTGGCCTTTGGGACGTGGCGCGTTACACTACATCATCAGATAAAGAATATTAAAAATATCGATTCAATATTTGGCGTTTGGCATGGCACGTAAAATATCTTTGGTACATTTGGCACTAGTCGTTCGATACACAGGAAATCCGAATAATGTTCTACTGTACAAAAATATGTCGTTGAGCAACGAGCTTGGATTATTGGAGTTCCAATGAAAATACCGGGCGACGAATACTTTGTTATTATGAACATTAATTACATGAAATTAAAAACAACACAGTAAAGACCACACATCGCCAACAAAGCGAAATAACCTTAAATCTACTGAGTTCACATTATTCAATGAATCTTTCTGGAAACTTAATGTTGAAACTGTTACAGTTACCGTTTGGCTCATAATGATCACATTTCACAATTACTTTCGATCAGAAACCTAAGTAAATAAAATATAATAGTTTACCAATTTATCAAGATCACCTGTTCAGTGACTCGTTGCATACTTCATAATACCTACATTTCGTTTTCAAACTATGTTTATCTCCCTTACACCGAAAGGTAGCATGGTTCATTCAATATGAAATATTAGCACTCACACACGCGTGGCGCAGATGCTATCGCGTAACGTTGACTAGCAACTCGTCTTCCGCAATCAGATTAAATAACACAAATGCATTCATCACTAAGATTTGAACTTTTAACTATGGTTATTACTTCCGATAAGTTTTTCCGACACTAAACTCGCTTTTACTAAGTTAATCTCTGTACGGCTTGCAAATAGCGAATCTGTGGTTCATGTGCTGGCTGTAGGAACCGGAGTGGGAGAACTTTTTGAGACACTTGCAGCACTGGAAAGGTTTTTCTCCGGTGTGCAGTCGCTTGTGCTCTGTGAGATGATGCTTATGCTTAAAAGCCCTCGGACACTGCTCACATCTATAAGGACGTTGACCTGTAAGTAATTAACGGAACCTTTAGAATTACATCTTCTTGTTAAACCATATATTAACCACTACTGTACAATAGTTTGTATTCTAAAGAGCGAACAGAATGTGCTTCATTTCTCCACCAACGATCCCTTGGGATGTGGTAAAAATGATTTTATTTATCTGACCAATTACCGATCTATCTTATTTTTCGATGTGACTAAATTTCCATGCCAGATTATGCTGGAAATCATAACATACAAGTTGCCAATTGTAAGATAATGTAATATGCTACTGACCTGAGTGTTCATATTTGTGTCGCGCCAGGGAACTCTGTTTCACGAAGGTTTTGTCGCATTGATCACAGACAAACTGCCCTTCTCCCTCTTTGTATTCAGCTCCTTTCTTTGATTTAATTTTTTTAAGTACCGATGCTTTGTCATCATATTCGATTGGTGTTTGTAACTCGTCGCTCCAAGACTGACGCTCGTAAGATGGACTTAATCCTTGCCGGTTGGTGTCCGGTGGCACGCTGAGGACAGGTGATCGAGAATTCGCAATATCGTTGTATTGTAGCAGTTTATCCATCGGCAGCATAGGATTTATGGGTATTTTTTGAGGCAGAAGACGTTTGTGTCCATTTATGTTTTCAGACGGTGATGGTGATTGTCCAAAATCAGTAAATGATAGCGACGAGCAATTGGAATGTGGGTAGGTATTTAAATATTGTGTATGGTGGGGGGTTGTGCTACGAGAAGATTTTTGGCTCAGATTTACTGCTTCTTCGGAGTCGGAATGTGTAACTGAAATGCTGCAAGGTGGCGAGGGCGATGGACTTGACGTCACCGAAACGTTTGATTTCTTTGTCGATAAGTCCAAGGGCTGGTCGGATATTACAAATGTTTGTGTCATTCGTCTCACCCTCGCTCTATTATTTTGGAACCAGACCTGCACCACTCTACTGTCGAGTCCAATTTGTTGAGCTAATCTCTTGAACTCCTCTCGATTAGGTCGCGGATTAATAGCATAATGTCCTTTTAATATTGTTTGTTGTTCTTCACTTAGTGCAGTACGAACTCTAATTTTTCTATCAGAGTCATTTAGTAAAGTTTTATCATCGCGTTCATCTCTACCGAAGTCTTCGTCTTCGCTAGCACTGACTCCACTCTGAATGGATGCTCGAATTTCTGCTTCTAGTCTATTTAGGGCCACAGTTTCAGCAACTTGAGCTGCCAATCCTTCATGTTTTCTAAACATGTTTCCACACCCAACTTTGTCATGCTCTATTAACTCATCCTTGTTCACAAATGTAGCATTACATTTTAAGCATTGATTTGAATCATCAAGTTCTTCTTTGACTACCACATGTGGTGCTGGTGGAGAATCTACACTCGGACACATGTTTCCCGATAGTGGGGAAAGTTTTTCCATACTTGGTGTAAAGAAATGCTTAGTCACTGATGCGTTAACTGTTTCTAATATTGAATTAAAACCAGAATGATTATTATCTGCTGCATGATCATTGTTATTCAGCGGGACAGATTCATAGTTATGAGGTGAGCTCAGATCAGTCCCACGATCATCTTGCTCTTTTTTAACAGATATAGCGTCATCCTCTTCGATATCCATAACTAGCTCTGCACTTCCTTCGGATCTCTTATCATCCTCTTCGGTGACTTCTTCTATTAAATCTTCGGGATCACCGGGAGGAATGCCATGTTCTTTGGCATTAATAAGATCTTCAATTTTCCTTGGGGGATATTGCGAAGATGCCAACTGTGCAAAAATTTGACTTATCGAAGCTGGGATCGTATAGGGAGCAATTCCAGTTGCTGGACTCATTGGTACTCCCGGAGGCAGGTAGAATGGATTCATTCTAGGTTGAGGCAGTGCTGGTTGAGTAAAATTATTTTCTTGCGGTGACATCGATGCAAAAAACGCTGCTGCATTATATTTAGGTAGAACAGGTAAAAAAGAGTTACCGTTGGGTGTTATATTTTTACTCAGCTGTGATGCGGCTATAGCGTTCGATCGTTTTCTTGATGGGCTTCGACCAGGGTTAAGCGCAGGGTTGTTGGGTTTTATTCTTCCCATCTTGAGATTCATTACGAGACACTTCTTAGAGGTCATGTGAGAAGAATAAGAGCCGGAATGGGAAAACTTTTTACCACAGTTCGCACATTCGAAAGGTTTTTCTCCACTGTGGATACGCAAATGCTCCTTGAGGTGGTGCTTGAATTTAAAAGCTTTATCGCAATCGTTGCATTTGTACTTCCGCAGTCGAGCGCTCTCGTCGTGGCTGATCATGTGCCGCTGCAGTCGGTACACGTTGATGAAGCTCTTGTGGCAGATCTTGCACGTCTGAGGACAATACAGAGTCGGCTATTAGTTTCCTACTTAAGAGAAACATATTTAAGCTAAGGTAAATTTTGGATGCTATACGTTGGATATTGAATGAGCACTGACATATTGGATTTTATCCACCTGTGTGTTGGGGGAGTGGAGCTTCTCGTGGCGCTCGAGCTGTTCGCGGGTGGGGTAGGCGCCGCGGCACTGGCTGCAGGAGAAGGGGCCGCCGGGACCCAGCGGGGATCCGCCGCGCTCCTCTTCCTCTTCCGACGGCTTGCCCTCGGACCCGCCGCCTGCGAGCGGCCGGACTGTAACAGGAGATAGCCTTTGTTTAATGTGCTGTTGAAATTGGAACACCTAACTACTTTTTTACACTAATTGAATAAACTTGAGCTATGAAGTGGTGGCGGCTGTTTCTCGTTTTGTGCAACGCGAGACGAGGTTTATTTGGAGAACGCGTAAAGTGCAAGGTTTGTATGTTTGTACGGGACTTGGCGGACGGTAACCTTCGAACAGGTGTTGCTTGTAACATTCCCACCAGCTTTCAAATGCTTACCTTTTTCGTTCGTAATTTATGGTGTGCGGTACGTTCAAGACTTCTTTATTTATTGTGAAAGTATTATCGTGTGGCGAGACCAAAACTCAAATAAATTGCAGTAAATATCATATCAATAAAATTCCAACAATCATTCAAATCCTCACTCCGGCCGTACATGCAAACGTTGCTTATTGTTTCCAACATTTAGTAATGACGTCGAAATTACGTTTGAAAACCGTAAAAAACGTCGATAGCCTGTAAAGCGCAATAAAATCGACAATAAAGTCTTGTCCCACGGCAGGCGCTCGGCGGCCGGCAGCAAATAAACAATTAACCGTATTCATTCGCGTTTAAAATGATCGCGGACACCTTTCCTCGCCGTATGAAAACAAACGAGCCAACGATTCAATTTGGAGTCGGTTATTTGTGTAATACGGCCCGTTTTACCGCGTAATATCATTTTTAAAGCGTTGTCGGTGCGCGGTGGTTATAAATCAAGGATAATAAAGAGCAGAACGGTGGCGCGACGTATTAATTAACGCGACATTGCGAACAGCACGGCCTCGCTACGGGCTACATACAGATGGAGCGTTAGCCCTTTAGCGTTTGGAAAACGTACTCGTACATTCTACACAGTTTTGCTAAAACCCTTTTTATCTCCTGCTGTTGAGCAGCAAACTGTCGAAGGCCTAGAGCTTAGACGTTCACTCTCTTCCCATATATATAGGCGGAGATAAGGACTAGCGGCTAACCCTTCTAAGAGATGTTTTTAAACCGCTTTATAGTCTTCAATGAGTTTTGATGTCGGTTGCCTAATTTACGGTAGATTTCACGCGCCTTAAAGAGCTTCCTTACATTCCTTCGTTCATTTTCCTCACGGTAGGAACCTACGTTTTTTCGCCGCTATTAAACTGATATGTTATCTGCCTGTGAATAGGCTTGATTTCCGTCGCCAGATTTATACGTTCTAAAAGTATGACGCGCGGTCGTTGCAATAGTTTGTACTACCACGTTGTACACAGCACGATAAATACTTAGTGGATTCCTCGGCTTGGAATAGACACTTAGAGCGAATATTTTCTGAAAATGGATAGAAGGTGCATAAGAGTGTGACAGATAATATCTCATTGATTTACTTCGGAGGATAGGAGTATTTAGTACATAAATAACAACTTTAATAATAATAATTACGCTAGGTGGAGGAGAGCGCGGCGCGAGCGGACAGCGGCCGGCGGCCGTCCGCACACCGGTATTGAATTTTAGAAAATATGGCCTCGTTAGCCGCACGCACTGATAACACCGCACTGCGTACCTTTGTTAGGCGCGACACGGTTTATTTGTCTCGTGCATTGTGATAATATCGGTCTGCAATATAATCCTGCAGGAAAAAATACTAGTTAAGTCCTAGCGTACGTGCATGTTTGTTATGAAAATAACATTGCGATATGCCCTTCACACGTAAAAAGAAAATTTTAATTCCTTAGAAATCTACTAACTTCTAATCGAATGTACCTAGCTATGTGTACCTTTTATCAAGGTGCCTGTAGACTATATTCCTGATGTAGTAAGACAAAACGACGCTGGCTTTGCTGCAGCCGACACGGAAGCGGAATATGTATAATTCCAATACTGAATCGCCTCTTACTTTACGAATCATTTCTTCAGCGCCTATGTCACCTCCATAATGTGCTATGTAACAACCAATTATGGGAACAAGACCATATTGTTAGAGGGAGTACTGTTGTACAAATCATGTTAAAAATTGTGACAATTTTAAAATGTTTAAAAAGTTATTAAAAAAACATTTATGCATAACTGCAGTTAAAGATTAAGTCGATTGAAAATTGTAAATTTGTATTCCTCCCGTTTTTTTAGCTTATTTTCTTGTTAGCTTGTTTAGCTTGTTTTCTTGTTATTTTCTTTTCTTTATATTTTTGCTGTAACGTTCCAGCGGCAGATTTAAGTTTCATATTATGTTATATTGTTAAGTCTCATTGTAAATGAACATGGTTTGTATGAGAAAATAAATTTCTTTAAACCTACCTAAGTTACGATGTCAAAATCGCAGCACGACGCAAATCCCAAACCCTTATATTCTCAGCCCTTCCGTTTGCTTGTTTTGAATTTCTTTTTAATGGTTTTACGAATTTACTACTAATTCTATCTTAAATAATAAAGTGTCTTATTAATATATTCAAAACATTGTTTACACAAAATGTGCGGTAAGTAGTATTTGCTGCGTGACTTACATTCCCCTGTAGACCAGTTTAGTAATCTAAAAAATTTATATAATTACGTGGATTATGGACACAAATTTACGCAAAATGGATATTTGTTTCAGCTTGCATATTAAATAATCCTTAGTCGAATAGTTATTGTTGCACTACTTTCCGCTACTCGACAACAGATGGCGCTGAGCGTCGTTTTGCACCGAATAAAACAATTACCAAACCATTATATTTAGAAATAATACTTAATTTAGTTAAGTATTATTTCTAAATATAAACCGTGAATTATTATGTCTATTATAGATACGTTTGTAATTATAACTGATAGTCATGCAATACAATTAATAATTTTATTTAGACAACTTATTTATTACTGGACATCTTTCAATTTATTTACTAGTGGCAACATAAGAACTGCGTTCATGAACTGCCTCTTTATAAATAATTAGAAACTATAGGTGTTTATTTCACAGAATTTCCGATGTTCAGGTAGATGTTATTACTTAATGAAGTTGATCGCTGCGCCGGCCGATAGTGAGTGGAGTATGTGGGATAGCGTTGGAGCGGATGAAGACACCTACACGCGCAGCTATCGTCCAGTAATCGGCGTGCACGCGCGGCGCGGGGCGCAGGGCGCAGGGCGTCCGCTGGCGGCCGATAACCGCGCCGAGCGCGACCCGCCCGCGCCTCCCCAAAGGGCATATTTTTCTTTTAATTCATATTATTTACTTTATTACTCCCTGTTTGAAATTTCTTCTGACGATTTACAATAAAAGTTTGCAGAATAAAACAATCTGTTCGGATGAAGGAAAAGCACTTCGAAAAAACATGCAATTAAAATAAAAGTAATTAGCTAATCATATTGACAGTTCAGAAATAAATTCTTCTCAGCAGATATTGTAAATAAATAAACGTAAATGACGTGTATATTTTTAGCAAATATTATAAACATTATTAGTTCGTGGCATTTGTAATATACCGACGTACGTACAGACATCGCGTCTTATTGGCACAATAAATAACAATTATAGTTCTCACGCACGCACACACCGAGGCAATTATCATGCACACAGCACAATTTACAGATAAGAAATTGATTGTAGCACACAGGCGCGACTGGTGATTGGTCGCACCTGTGCGGCGG
>DWQT01004095.1:0-11626 GCA_018244895.1 Myscelus amystis hages | reverse complement strand
TAAGTGTAAATAGCACAGACATTAATGTCTGACATTTATGTCAGAATTTGTGTCGTAGTCTGAACGTACCATTAGGCTGCGTGCTCACTGACTCACATTCGTTAAGGGACTCTTTATGTATCAGTTAAGGAATCCCACATCTTTTTCACTCAATAGTTCTTGCTAAGTGTTTAAAACACCTTTAGTTTATGAAACTATTAAAACTGACATCGCTTTAAATTTACTGGAAGTTCAGAGTATACCCAACCGTTAGAAGTCTTAAATATGTTGTGTAGTACCTATTTCTTAATAGTAGGAACATGCAGAATGTCGCAATCCATACCTATAACAATGATATACATTTCATTTATATATAATTAAGGCACATTTCTTTAGTATTCCTTGGTGACACACTTGCATCTAACTAGGCTTGGACAAATTACTGGCTATAATATGTATAACGTAAACGATATCACTACAGAAAATCAAGAAGTAGTTCTTTTATTCATCGTTCCAAGACGAAGTATATTAATTCACTGTCAATTGGTCTTTATTAGAGGTCACGCTTTCTACGTAAGCGTCTCGAGACGGATAGTACGCAATTTACCGTGAGTTGAGCTAGGCTCGGACCTTACAATTTTTTGCGCGCCACACGAGGCCCATCCCCGCCGAGAGATGCTCCATTATAACAATGTAATTAACATTGAGCAGAGTTTATTACATTGCAGCTAGTTACTACGTTGAATTTATGGGCCTAATTATCCACAAAGCCGACATCAGTATTTAATCATTTAATCAACTTCGCGCCTGATCCTGGCGTTGAAAATGTTTTTGTTCCAAGAAGGTATGTTCTTTTATATGACATTTATAATAAAATTACATATGCAAAGAAGCAATCACATGATACAAAAATAATCTTAATGTAATGATAATAGACTACTAAAAACGGCTCTACCGTCAGCAGCGATGACTCTACATTGAAAAATTTCTTAAACGTATTAATTTATTTTTATAATTCCGTATGCATAATCACGTCAAGAGATTTGTCATTAATTAGTGTAATAGTGTTAGTGTGTAATTCCAAGTCGCGATTAAATCAAATATAACGGTCTAAAGTACCTTATACATTCGGTTGGCGCATTGAATTGATTTTTTTTTGCATCATAGCAAAACATGACAACAATGTGTTTGATGTGTGGTGTGTAAAAAAATCCACGTTGGTAGAAGAACCGGTGCGACCGCATACCGCGCGCGCGCTCGCGGCAAGGCCTCGGCGGCACCTGCGCCGCGCGCCGCCCGCGCCCGCCACTCACCCACTTTCACGATCGGAGCGACACCGGCCGCGACCGGCCACAGGATCCCTCCAAAGAGCACGCCCCGTGAGCTTTCAACGACCGCAGGACGCTACGAACGCGGCTGCGGACGTCTTCAGCGTTTACGGTATACTGACTATTCATTTGACGGATTACACGTTTAATGACATTTGCGAAGGTTCATAAGAAAAAAAAAACAGTATTTTAACGTACGACCACACCTTTGCCTACTAATTTATTAGAACCATCGATCCTTCGTCACAGCTGTACTACTCATAACAGCGACATAATGTATTTGTATCGGTTTACCAGATCCTACAATGCTTAAATTCTTAAGTTTTTTAATTTAAGCTCCAATCTGATAATTAGTAAGTCCTAATATAACCGGAAGCAGCACTAGCTACAACTGAACAAGCAATGACAACGATCTAGCATTGTGGAACAAAGCTTTTGAAATACATAAATAAAAGAAAGACGAATACTAATCAATTTAGCACCCAAATTGAAACAGTTATATACATAAAACTACAACGCCAACACCTGGTTATAACTCTTCATATTTTCAGGCCCCTCGGCTAAATTCTCGTCAATATTGCCAAACATCAATAGAAGTAACTAAGACGATACTACGAAAAACTGGAGTATCCATTTTATTCCTTTATTTCTCCGATAACTGAAATTATAATATAAATAACGTGGGGAATGCAATTTAGTGAGCAATATTCCTGAAATATCTTCGCATTGGATATGCAAAGGTATTCTTAGGTTCCTACGTTGCCAGGCAGAGTTGAGCGCAGTACGATCATTACAGGTACTTGACCCAGCAATTTAGTTGTACAATTTACAAAGTACAATTTATGTGATATTAATAGAGTACATGGTCACGACATTACGCGTAACACATTGTCCGTTCTAACACAATAGGGCGCCGGATAAACTGATTAAACTTACATCGTATCAATTAGTTGTACAGAAAAATAATTTATTAAGTAACCTAATACGTTTAGGTTTATAATATTTTAGATCGTCCGAAAACCAGGGCAAATAAGGACTTTGAAGCTATAAATACCATGATTACTTATTGGAGTATATTGAATATACATATATAAAAGAACTTGCTTTTTAAAAATGTATGTTAAATACTTTTGTCTGCCTATCAACTATAAAAAGCCTATAAAGGTTAATATAATACTAAATAAATATTATAAATTTAAATAATATGTTTTAAATCTATATTTGTCTACGAAATATATTGGACTATATTAATTTATATATGAAATATAAAATTACTCTTTAATATATTGCCTGTAATACTTTTTCAATTCCAGAACAACGCAGGTAATAAGATTTATGAGACTAATAATTTAATTCTTCTATACCAAGAGTTTCGATTAAATTACGAAAGTTTTACTGAGAATTCATTGCTCTTCAGCACTATTATCTAAAAGAAATGTAATTGAATATTGCGGCTCGTAATAATGTTGCGAGTTAAATGAAAAATGACACTTAAATTTAGTCGTTTACGGTAGAGAGTTGTAATCCGCGCTCGATAAATGACATGCCTCATTAAAGTAAGCGGTGCGCGGGAGCCGCGAGATACTATCAACCGGCTACTTGACTTTATACACAGGCTAATGGTACCCCCGGGTCAATACGACGATACCGCAGCCAACGTGCACGTGCTCTTGACATTTAATGAAGCTTTTTTGATTTTCAACGCTCGCAAATCGACCACCGAATCATGCTATCCAACCTACTTTGACCGCGCGAACTGTCTGAGAAAATAATAAATCATAAAAATTCCATCAACGGGACTGCATCCCGTCGGCGTTTGTGGCACGCGACAAAAAAGCCCATTAGGTAAGCAAATGTATATTTTAATACAGAATAAGCGATAAATCTCGCGATGGGCTTTCGAATTCCGCGCAAGTCATCCGACGAGGTGAGATCGGCTGGGAAATACCACACACATACGTACGAAGGTGCACAACCTTACGTACATACTACATACATACTGATGTCGTGTCGCTGCCAACTATGCAACGATAACATATATATTAGATCTTTTTGTAATAAACGCATTAATGGACGGATACATTAGTAAATGTTACATAAACTAGCATATAAAAATAATATGTGGTTAAAATTAAAAATATAAATAGAAACAAAGCATAGAGGACAAACACTGTGGAATGTTAGAAAACAGTTGCAATGGATTCCGGGGCTCGCAGTGGTCGAGTAGTTCCGCATTGGCAGTTTTTGCCCGATGCGGTGCGCCGCCGCCGTCCGCCCCGACCGAGTCACGTTAATCGGTCATAATGTCGCCAATTTCAAAAGTATTGTAGTGAGCATGAAAACATTTCGCCATGCTCACCTTTTGTAGGCCCTTACTTTCACATCCGCACACGCATCCCGTTAAGGCTATCCGCAGGATTGATTTAAATCTTATCCGATTATGTAAGATTTGTTAAAGAGGTTGCATTAATGGTCGACATCGAAAAATCCGTTCCTATAAAATGTCTAACACGACCACAACTGATTATGTTTTGTAGTCGGATGTCAAAAGGTAACGTCAGTTTATTGCAGTCCTAATTCGCATTGTCTGATGATACGAATACGCAACAGCCTATGTACAATGCTTACAAGATTTTCTTTAAAGTACAATACAAATTATTTCGACTTAGGTAAGTATAAAAATCTTAAACAATATATCGCGTATCTGTTTCCAAATGTGTTACGATAATAAATTTGTTTATAGAGTCGCATCATAAAAGAATATTAACATCTCATTCAATATTGAAAGGCCGCACACGGCATATTGTTAAAAAAGCCATTATTTTCCATTTACCAGAAACTGTGACGGTTACTAATCAAATTACTAGTTATTTTCTAGGTGTGAGCATGTCGCACGTGTGAGTTAGAATTATTATGCTAAACTTGGTGCGTGATAAATATATTCAGTGACAGTTGTCGCCATGTGGGCATACAAACATTCCTTAAACAAAACTCGAGAGACAATTTTAAGTGCGGAGATCTTAAAATAATACTTCATACGAGTTGATTCGCCGACCGAGACACTGAGCAAACAGTGTAAGTCCTGGTAAAAAATCGAAGAGTTCTTTAAAACCAATATTATGCAATAGTTGACAATAATATCGTGTCCACAATGGTATGGTATATCTAAAGTAATTCAGCGGTACCGCAAAAAATATGTATCTAGGTATCTAACATAAAAATGTATGTACAATATTTATTATTTACAGTCAGAATATTGCTTTAAGAGTAAACAGTTGTGCGCTAGCTAGGTATACGAGTAGTTAGCCAACATTAAATAAGATTGATCTAAGTTTATTCACAGATGTGTGGAAAACAATAAAACGCTACGGATTGTTGATAGGAACAATATATTGCTGTTCTTTACTTTGTACTTCAAAATAAGTGTATATAAAACTTAAAGCATATAAACAAATACCTTACAAATACAATGGAAACAGCTGCTCCAGACTTGTTCCAGCCTCTCGTCTTGCAGCCCTACAGCTTCGCCTTCGTTAGAGCAGGGTGCACGACCGCCTTCTGAAAAAGAATATGTAATTAGAAGTAACATATTTCTTAGGCTAAATGGAGCATAACTCCTGCTACTTAATTTATTAGCAAAGCAAATTTGTTTTAATCTTTACATAGCATAAAACAAAGTCGCTTTCGCCTCCTGTCCCTACGTATGCGTAGATCTTTAAAACTACACAGCGGATTTTGATGCGGTTTATTTTTAATAGATAGAGTGATTCAAACGGAAGGTTTACATGTAACTAGCTTTTGTCCGCGGCTTCGCACGCGTTGCAATTCGGAATTTCTTAATGGCAAAAAGTAAAAATGTAGTATATGAATGAAGATATTTCAAAGATAGCAGGAAATTTTCACGGTGTAGGGAAATGGGAATTGTTTAACTCCGAATAAAACGCGCGCGAAGCCGCACGAATATACTAGTTTAATATACGAGTAGGTATATTTTGTATCTTTTAAATTAAAATGATAACTACAATACGATAAGTTCAATCCTCATAGGTTCACTACTTCGCCTGTATGATAGTTATATAACGTTACATACGTACATAACCATCACGCCAGGTCCTTAGCGGGAAAAGCAGAAAGCACCAAGTGCCAAATCTCTGCCCTTACATACTTGCCGTGCTTCATCCACATCCAACATACTCGTATATATCTTTATTTTGGTGAAAACATGTCAAGCAATATTCTTAGAAACTAGCCAAGATGGGGCGGTTCGACGAATGTTTATAATGCACTAAAACGTGGACAATAGGTATGTATTATGTAATTTACATTTCCTTGGCAGGAGCTGGCCATATATAAATAGTTATGGGGATTCCGACGTAGCTACTTGTTATAGTGACGATTTTTTCAACCGTTTACTTGGTATAAGGCTTAAGTATTATATGAGATTCTTAAATTATACCAAACTTCACACTCTCCTTTCCTTTTGAACACTTTTTTGTTGCACGCAATTTATTTTATAATTTCTATATATTTACTCCTTACAACAGGATCTCCTACGCTAACTATGCTTTAAAAATCAAATTTGTACGAGTATGACAGCCTAACCTGCATTCAAACAAAATCATATTTTTAACTTTGTTATTTAAAATTCACAATCCACCGTCCTAATTTCAGTAAAACATTTACTAAGTTATTCAAAGTAATGTTTATGTGCATTTAATTAAAATTACGATCAAAGATCTTTTTGTGTTATCCAATACATCGGTAACATTTAACTTTTTAATGCAAACGCCCAAACGAATTCGACTTCGTCTGGTTTGATCAAAGGTACACGTTCACAAATGCTCCGGTATTTGACAAGTATCTAATGCAATCGCGGGGGAGACACTGTGCAATGCTGTTACACTAGTCGTTATGTTATGTACGCGGTACTCGTCTGGCCTTACGAATTTACTTACTGACCGCTTTGTGGCATGCAAAATGGATTAAATTACCACTTGTGAAATCTCTGAAACCTATTAACCTGCGATCGCTACACAAATACGAGCTCTCTCAGAAATCAGGGACTGCTTCTGTAAGCTACTGCAACAGAAACTCATGAATATATGAGTTAGTTGCCAACCCGTTGGTCGTGAGTTCTCAATGTCTGCACCAATTTTAACAAAGCTCATAAAAAGTTCCGTTAGCGTTTACCGTCTTAAAGTGTCTACTGAGCCAGGATTACCTAATTTTACATTTTACTAATTGCTTGCAATCTTTAGTCGCATCCGAACTAAAAGTGCTTTAATTATTAAAATTGCAGTTACATTTTCCCTTTCGCATTTCAATGCTATCTATCAAACTAATTAGGGATAAGATAATGGAGTAGTGTAATCAATGCAAATTATTCCATTTCTAGTCCTAATTTATTAATTTTAAAGGTCATTAACAATAATTTTATATCAAAGCTTATGTGTATAAATTCATTATTGATGGAACGCAAGTAACGTGTATAGATGACACCTACATAACATCCCCGTGGCCCGCGGTCGGGCATCGTAATGTTACCTTGATTTAGAGCTCCGGATCCGCATTCCTATTACATATCTACCTAACAAATTCAGGCGCCGCAGCCATTCGTACGTCCTGCGTAAATATTTTGGTAATTAATTTGTGTGCTCGTCCCACACCACTTTACGAAAACATTCAACAGACGTTAAATATGCGGAATATTTACTGACCATTATTAATATGGTCTCATCTTATGTTTTATTACCATATTGTATGTTTCGTGCTCAATACAGTTGTCTCTACAAAACTATTGTATAATCTTATGTACAAATGTTACGCCTTACTGATAGGCTGTGGCTGATAGACAGACTTATATTCCCTACAATTTTGTGCTTCTTTAACATATACATATTATTTAGCGAACTCGTTCACTATATTTACATTTCATAATAGCCATACCTCATAGCAACGAGCGGTTCCCAAGGTTGACGAATACATGAATAAATTGTTGAATTGTAAATCAACAAATTAGATAAATTTTACTACTCAAGAATAAAATTCTTCGCTTGTAAATTTCAATTCATATACGTAAAGACTGTGGCCAGTGAGATTCAATAATATGTATATCATCTTGATACATAGGTACATAGGTGCCTACATTAAATTATGTTTAACTATAATGATTATTTGCATGTATAAGAAGTGAGGCAAATATGTAAAAGAGGACAAAATAAATAAGCAACATGTAATAGCATCATAGGAGCAGTGTTTTCGCTTCCGAGTTCCGGAATCCGGGGTGTGGTATGCCGACACAGTGATATAATATGGAATGGGGTTTGCTATTTAAACAACACTAGCCATTGATAGCAGCTCTTCGCGCAGGTTTGTATTTAGAAGAATAGCAACATTTGGAATTCTATTTTATTGAATCATCTCCTTTAGTTAAGGAATTTACGGCTGCGGGCCTGTGGCTGAGAACTTAGATTACACATTATTATTTACTATATTACATTTATTCTACCCATGATATTAGACCAATGAATAATAGCAGAAACAGAATTTTACCTTTTTATAAAACTTGCTATTTGCATTATTATAATACACTTAACATTATATTATTACTTATTTACAGGTTTGTAAGGACAGAGATATTTGGCAGTCGATGCATTCTGCCTACCCCGTTAGGGACCTGGCGTGATGGTATAACCATGTATGTATATTACAATTTCGATAAGTTGCAACTTAATTAAAATTAATTAAAAAAAATAAGCAATATATAACCTCTGAGATTATTTTAAACAAGAAATTATGCTAATCACTCTTTATCCATATACGTGATTTAATTTATAGTACTAATTATAAAACATTTTTTGAATTCATACGGCTCTTATGAGCAATTTTATTAATGGCGCCTAGATGAGGATAATTATGCAGTCGTTTTAACGTAAAGAACTCGTATGTATGGCATTACATAAATTAAACGTTATTAAAAGCGGAATGCATTTTTTTATGTTATTAATAATGTTTGTAACATTTATTTGTTTGTTATATTCAAAGCGCGTTTTTAATTATTACGATCGCGTACTTTAATTAATAATGATCTTATGGCTTATTGAATTACCATTAACGTAAATATTATTGTATCATAGCGACTGTTTGGTAGAGACATTTTAGTCAATATACATATTATACATATATGTACTTTTGTATAGAGTCATTTTGTAGGGACCGAAAAAAAATCTGAAGACTTAATTCGATTTGACAAGTGTGTATGCATAGATTTTCAATATAGTTATATGTAAATTAATAATCGCTAAAGCCAATTGTAAGATAATCAATAAATACGATTAACAAACAAGATTTTCTATATTGGTGACTACTTTGATTTTCTTTTGACTACTGACTACTTTGATTTCTACTTTGATTTGCAACAATATAAAAGTTTTGCCACTATATGCCACTGGGTATATTTTGCCATATACCCGTATATCAAAAGCTTTATCGTTCTTTTTGATCATTGTCTTAAGACGAACTTTATCTTGAATCAGAACTGCCAGTCGCGACGCGATTGCCATCTCCACCTTTATCTCAAGCGTAAGTATTTAAAATTGTAATTTTTAATGCTCATCCCACATTACTGACCACAGACTATATCGACGACTAAGAATAATCTGCGTACCTGAAGAAATCACATCGCAATGAATCACAGTGTCATTTGATCTCCACCACAGTTTCTGTCAAGGCACCCCACGTGGCCCTACAATATTTTCCCCTTCACTATAATATAAAGCTTTCCCGATTCCACTGTAATATAGGACACTACATTTAAGGCACGTGATTTGTACAACTATTAGATAGGAGCTCCTTCGAAACGGAGTTATACAACGAAATTGTCGCGCAGAACACCTTGCGTCTTGTGCAACCGGTTACCGTTAAAATACGTGTAATATGTATATTCTAATGTGAGAGCACTTTAATTATTCATGAAATTTATAAGCGTATGGGGCTAGGCTGTAAGTCAGCTGGTAGCATTTTATAAGCCCGTAATAAATATTAAAATAGTTCTTTTACTGGATTAATAATTACACATGGCTCTGTATGGATCGTCTATAAGAATAGGAAAATGAAATACTTTAGTATAATAGTTAAAGTTTTTTTTTATATAAAATTAAATTATTTGAAAGCTATTAAAGCACTAAGGCTTAACTTTGTCAGAATGATACGAAATTATGTCAGTACAATTCAGTTGTTCGGCCAATTGACCGACTAATTTGCGATTTTATAGTAAAGAAAAGGTTACTGCTTCGCAGCGAACATAAGATTTTAGCAAATGGATGGAACAGCCAGGGAGATAATTTAAGATCAGCTGAAGGATTATTATTTATATAATTGCTGTACTTAGAAATTACTTGAATCTGAAATTTCAGGATAGATTAAAAAGAGGATTTGTCCGTAGCTTATACAGCGGTGTAACGTTCAGTGTGTTAACAAAATGTACGTTGTTTATATATGACCGTTTGTGTATTTAAAAGCACTAGCGAACTCAACTGGTTTCAAATATTTGAACACGGATCGTCCCCGTCAATCGATTCCTACAAAAGACAGATGAAAACACAGCGGTGTTCTTTACTTTTAAATGTGTTATACTTACTGATGTAGTCTGAAAGTCCGTGCACGGCGAAGTCGGCGAGCGCAGCAGCTAGCGCGAGCAGGGCGAGGGCGGCGCGCGCGGAGCGAGGGCCCCGCATGGTCGCTACTCGCGCCGGCGCACGCCGCTGCGCGCGTCTCGCATCACCCCCTCGCGCCACGTGCCACGCGCGCCACACCTGCCCACACCACACATCGCACTCAGTATTGCATACACCATCACTGTCGTTGTGGAAATTTCATACCAGATCCGAGCAAAATACAGGGAAACATTTTCATTTACTCTTACTGTATATAGCTACAATCTTTTAAAAATAGCCTGATTATACCGGAATAAAAACAATTAACCGGCGTATGATTTTTTGTATTATGTATTTATATTGCCTTTTTTATATAACATTTTAATTTATCAGCAAAAACATTATACCGATCTCGGCGCCATAAATGTGACGTGTCGAGTCAACGGACTCGAAATTATCATGATAAGTAATTTATTTAGTGTAACTTTTTGCACGGACGACCCAAATACAACATTGTAAGATTGTGATTGATAGAACAGGATGCGATGGCGATCTCACCGAGATCGCGTACTGCACGCAACTGTATTTGAGCGGTCTTAAACAGGAGGTCATTCCAGTATCCTTGAGGTCAATGCGATATTGTTGATTTGAATATTCGAGGAATACAACATTATTCCTCGAACATTCTCGTTTCCGTTTCACTCATGAACCTATCAAATACCGCGAAGCGTGAAATAAGGAAAATATTACCATTTATTTCCTTTAACTTTTGTCCCCTCTACGTCTTATTACCGGTACATTGATGTGTTGATTGAGAACCAAGCTTTGCAACTCTGATATCAGCCATGTATCTTAATACACTATTGATTTGGTAGGAACAGGGCCACGTACATTGACGTTTATTTAATTGACGCAAACTCCCCACGCGCTACGTCTATACGGATTTCACGTAACACAATGACGTACTTGCATATTTCTTGTACCTTTGTCAGAAATATCAGGTTCACGTAATTATTAGATACAATGAATGGACATTAAATAACAAATGAATGGTTGTTTACCTGCCTGACGTCAGACACCACTTGTCCTGTTCGTGATAGGTATTTATGACACAATAAAATGCAATAAAGATATTATAGCAATTACATTTGGTATCGAATCCGTTTTATCTGGTATTTTTAATATTCAATTTAACGATTTTTGGAGTTATGATAGTGATTTACAAACCTTAGATCATTAAAACTCTTTTAATTGCCGTGTCATGTGTTAGTATTACGTTCATTATTTTTCATCGTAGGTTTTAAAGGTCGTTACTTATAACAGTTCAAAAGTTCTGCTAATGCTATGTATCAGCAAACAATAAATTATTGAAATATATAATAATAGCTTTTGCCCGCGGCTTCGCGTGCGTTAAAGAATTGCTATATTACTATATTTAATAATGGGCGTTATTATATATATACAAAACCTTCGCCTTGAATCACTCTATCTATTTAAAAAAACACCGCGTTAAAATCCGTTGCGTAGTTTTAAAGATTTAAGCATACAAAGGGATATAGGGACAGAGAAAGGGATTTTATTTTATACTATGTAGTGATATTAGCGTATGCATTAAGTATCTTGAGTACGACTTTACATTGTTATATCGCCTTACCCAACAAGCAC
>DWQT01004094.1:0-11627 GCA_018244895.1 Myscelus amystis hages | reverse complement strand
ATATGTATATATGTAAGTATATCAGCTGTCTGGTTACCATAGCACAGGCAATAAATTGCCTAATTTGGAATCAGACATCCGTGTGTGGAATTGTCCTAAGATATTATTATTACAAGCGCACAAAGTACATATATAAATGAACCAGCGGAATCGAACCTACGGTCCGTGCTAACCAGTCACGTTCACGACTGTACCAACGGGATAGTCTCAATAAAGTAAATAGAAAATATTCTCACTTACATGTCGTCTCATATCTGAAATAGATTGAAATAATTGAATTTAATTGAAATAGCAATCCGAAAATCTCTGTACTATTGTTGCAAACCGGTCCTGTAGGTATCCGTTATCGGTTAGGGAATTTCTCATGAGTATGATAAAGGGCTCAGCTCGCGTGTACCTTACGAACGCTCATAAAGTCCGCCTTATATAAATCGAAATAAGGTGCACAACACATATTTCTATACGAGCCAATAGAGAAACTGTCAACTCTATACACTCGATCGCATTTATAAGCGCTAGCACAGCGGCTGCCAACCTTTTTAGATTACTAATATTCGACTCGTGTTCAAAATTTTTATTATTATCATATTTTTCTTTTTCATTTATTTGTTTATCAACATAAAGACAAACAATATTTATCGATGCAAATTTCATTTATTTTCGTTTTATTTATATTATATAAATTTTGTTTTAATATATTTTATTTATTTATGAAACCAAAATTCGTCCGTAGCTACTTAACAGTTAATAAAATCAATTGGAAACAGACGGATTTGAATTAAACGGTAATATCTTTCTGTATTTGTATATACGAGTAGATGGTTACAATTGGGCTTATAGCCCAGATTCAAGGGGATATAAAAATCTATCCGTTAAGTTAAGCAACATCCAATACGATCAGACTTTGGCTGGAAGACCGATACTGGCGCATTTCCATGAATTTTTCGCCGGATTTCTCCCGATCTCATCGCCCGAGGGGCACACAAAGCCTGTTTATAACTATGAACTACATGACATTCATTAGGTTATTCATTCATTCATTATTTACGCCTTATAAAATAAAACAATTTGACTGTGAATGTGTATTTTCATATTTCAGAAGACACAGCCTCAGGGAAACGTAAACAAAAATCAATTTAATCGCTTTCCAATTATAACAAGTTTATCTATCTCTGTCTGAGATAAATACCGTTATAACCGACCGAATTTGAAAAAGGAACACTGTCATTTTTCCCCATTATGTAGGTGGTGTAAGTAGTAGTAAGACGATAGGAGGCCGCATTGGTCGCCCCTGGCGCAGCGGTAGCCGGACACAATATCGCTCTGAGACATCACGCAATTATAAATAGTGTGTCCTGCCGGCAGCGGGACGCGCACTATCGACACATCGACGTATCGACGTGACATCGGGCGATTTATAGCGGAAGGTGCCCGTACGTGTTAATTAATAGCGACCTAAAACGTGGGGAAATGTAGCGGCCTTGGGATAACTGTAGCGGACGCGATATCGATTAACATATTCGATTTCGATTCTCTCTCGATCTTCAAATCGATTCGGGAATATGTTGTCGGTTACATGTACTGGGATTATCGAAACTTTTTATGTTGCAGTTTTGAACCCAAGCTGAAATGTAAACTACTGCGTTTTTCTGTTCGGTTAATCAGTCGTACTGCAAAGCAGAAACACTGCTGCTAACTCAAGGGCTGTTATAATCGCGTCAGATAACTTTCTCCTTAGTCTACATACATCCACACAAGTGGAATTATTGTGCCTAACCTCAATTAAGGCTTCTTTCTATTAATGTTAGAAATAATTCTGAACATTTTTCCGTTATGCTATTTCATTTTAAATCAAATCAAATTAGGTACAATACGTTTGCTAACTAATTGCGTTAAGAAAAGTAGGAATCACTCTAGTGTGGATTGGTCCAGGTTTTACTAATCAGTTCCAATGCTTTTTAAGCAAATATGAATCCTAATACGTAATATGATGTGGTTAGACCCTAAAATATAAATCGATTCGCTGCGAAATCATTATAAATTTATATCGATGGTACATAAAACAAACATTAAATTCGTTCAGATAAGATTTATTTGTGCCTAATTGAAATGCCTTTTCCTTTACGACAGTTGGTCTACAGATCAATTATGCACTTACGTATTGCATCATTTACATCCTGAGACAGTAAACCAGGTTCATGAGAAACGGTTTAACGAGGCTCACATTTATTAAGCTTTCTTTCGTTAAGAATGATATGTTTTCGTTTACTTTTGGTTCAATGGAGGCATTCTACTTTTAAAGCCTTTAACTGTTTTGAGATTTCGGTATCTCATCTAAGAATTGCCTATTCACTTTTACCACGATCACTTCCACTTTGTTAATATCTAGAAACGCTTTACAATAAGCCGTGATACATATAAAAATACAGCAGAACCGTTGCGACTTCAATCTTCGTGTTCTACTGGGTTGGTTTCGGGTTCAAATCTGTCTAATTTTATAAAATTACAATGTGTACTATGACGTCAGTGTCACAGGCTCTGCTTATAAAGAAAACATCGCGATCAAACCCTGTAATTATCCACAATGCTGTAAAGCTGAGCTAAGCTAAAGTGTACGTCAGTCCATAGGCCTTCGACCCGCGCAATACATTATCTTATAAGACTAATCTATATGAGGAGACTGGTGTTAAAATTGTATCCATGAATGAATACAGAAATAATACATGCCATATCCAGCCCATGGAACTCTGAAAAGCCCCGTTACTATAGGAAGCGGTTAATTGGCGTTATATTGCAGTGTATGCAATAAACGTTAACAGTCGGCCGCGGGACACGGCCGCGACGCACTCAGCAATTCCGTTTATTGTTCCCTGCCAACACACTCAGCGATCAGTATTGATGGACGTCAACCTCTGTCAAAAACCCAAACCTATAGGTATACTAACTGACCCAGCAAACGTTGCTTTGCCAAATAATTATTTCTGAACATTTTCATATCTACCCTTTGCTGTTTACGGAGTGAGAAGTGATACCGGTTGACGCCCGGCGGGAATAATATCGCTATTAAAAAATAGGGAATGGTCGTAGAAGGGTAAAAATTTTGGGTTGCGTGTATTTTTTAATGCCGAATCACAAAAAAATAAAAACAAAAAATTTCGTCAAAAAATTTTTAAGGGTGAACAAGTATGGGGTATGAAAAATAGATGTTGGCCGATTCTCAGACCTGCTCAATATGCTCACAAAATTTCATGAGAATCGGTCAAGCCGTTTCGGAGGAGTTCGGGATCTAACATTATGACACGAGAATTTTATATATAAGAGATAGTTGTCATGAATACATTATAATGTCAAATCTATCAGTTTCGAATAGAAACATGGTCACCTATATTTTTATTATGTCGCAATTAGGGGTGGTATGGCTAGTCTCATTATCTGGCGGCTGGGGGCGGCGGGGGGCGAGCCCGGGGACATTAATCGATACGATATGAAGGGATGCTGCGAGTGCATCCATCCAACACCTCCGGCCCCCACCGCCCGCGGCCGGCCGCCGTGAATCGATATCAACTGCGTAGTTGCTTCTCTCAACTTGGATATCAATGTAGGCGTCTATACATAGCAATGAATTTAATAGCAAATGTAGATTCAATTGTCTATTTGCCAGAATCTTTTTCAGATAGCCGAGGTGCAAGTAACCTCATAGGCAAGTATGAAACGAATGTATGTACTGTGTGGTTAATTTTTTTAGTAATGTTTGTTCCGACTGTAATTTTTTTTTTCAATAATATTCAAACCTAATCATTTATGGTCTAAGTTTTATATTTATACACAAAAATTATAATGATATAAATATACATTAATGAGCTACTTTAGGACTAGTAACGGAGTCTCTTGTCAAGGAAGTCTAGAAAAAAGTTGTTTTGGATTACTTTATCGCCGATGTAATTTTATTAAGTAAAATACTTACAAATATTTATTACTAACAACTACGAACACGACACAAACAATTAAAATGGCAAATAAATGTTTGGGTAACAAGCTCGAAAATAATAGAAAAGTAAATTTGAATATCAAGTCAGTTTAAATTTTTTATTATCAAAAATTTAATAATTATAATTAAACTTACCGGACATTACCACCAAGAACAACGTTAGGCATTTAAAGAGGTAGATAGCTTTTCATTTCATATCACGACATTTCTAATAAAAGATTTTTAGGCATTTAGGACATTCTTCTTTTAAATTTGATACATTTCTTCACTACGACACTACGTAGAAGTTCATCAAATAAAAATGAAACAATGCTTTACGTTCCATATACAAATTTTATAAGGATAAAAAAAAATAGATATTTAAAATGTCTGTGCTGAAGCAAATTTGTGTATTAAATGTTACTACGAAATTTAGGTAATTACCCACATAAGAGAATGCGAAAACACATTGAAAAATACATTTAATTCACCATTAACAACATAAAGGTATAGTTTATCGGTAGGGATTCGTTTTTTAAATGCTCAAATCTTGGTTGCACGTTAAAAAAAGATCAGGGCACATTGAATTGAGTTGACAGTGTGCAAATGATTAATAAAGGAAATGGTAAATCCGCTAGGTCGTACGAGCGCATAGTTGCATAATATTGAAGCAGGAAAATGTGAATTCTCTCGTACAGTTCACTACGTACATTACTGATATATCAGAACATGTGCCAGGCTATCGAGACTTGATCATGTCTGGCCAATAAACTACATAGTATCCGTTTTTCTAACGAAACGATTTTTTAAAAAAAAGCTGTTGTTCCATATTTGAACACACTTAATAAAATATAATAATAATAAATAATATTTTTTAGTGGATATTAAACATTATTCTTTTCGCGTGTCCAAAAAATGTGTTTTAGTCAATTTAAAAACGTTTTAATGTCACATTGAAGTGTTACCAGCTATTAACTCTTCGCGTCAGCGCATTAGAATCACTCATGAAGATAGTACCTGTGTACATGCGACAGTAAAGGTCGATTCTTATAACCTTTACTCTTTTTCGACTAATTCACCACACTCTTAACACCATCTTTAAACAATCTCAATCAACATTAACATCAACACCTATCTGACGCTCTCTAATCACAACTCTTTTATTTTAATATCGTACAATAACACAATTACTGTGTAAGTACCGTACAGAATGAACGACTTGGCGCTGTGTAATATATTTTCTTGTATTTGTATAATTACACCTAAAAGGTTCCTCGAACTCTTCCAGTACTAATAGAATATTTCAAAGCTGGCAATAAAGTGTAAATGCTTTGTCATATAAGTGAAGTATTTGGCTGCTTTTCCGAATACTAAGTTTCGGTTACCAGGAACCCTTTAATACAAAATAATCCTGTAGGTACATACTACGATTGTTTTTGGCATTATTTCGTAATACATTTAACATGTCCGTATTATTGTTATTTTTCATAACCAAGAAATTTATATGCATTTATTATCACAATTAATTCTTATGTAAACCAAAAAAGTGTGACAAAATTAACGTTGCCCGTACGTACGTAAATAACATTTTGTTTGCAAAAATATGGTGTCTATGAATTTTTACGATTACCACTTAAACTGGGTTCACTTAAAAATATCTATGAATTACTATTTATGCATTATCTATGGACGTATCCACGGCGTAGGATAGGGCTCCCCGTGACGTACCTGTACCAGAATAACAGATCTAGCCAAGAATATGACAGTTTAAACTTACGTTCGCTTAAAAATGTTATACAAAATATAAAAACCACATGTAACGTTTTCAATGTAATTGCTTTTATTAATTTAAAGTCGTTTTGAAATTAAAATTAAGCCCCTCCTACATTTATATTCAGTGTCCTATTTGGCCCTACCCTCAACTCTGGTAAATATCGGCTACGTCCAAAACTTCTGTATTATCACGAATATACAATAAATTTACATAGCATTACTTGTAGACTGTGGTATATAGAGATTGTATGAAAAACGGAAATGGCTATTATCCATGTTTAATTTTAATAGCAGTTAAATTACATCCGGGGGTATAAAAACATATCCCATACGATATATACAGATACCATACATCATATCGTTGACTTGGAAGCACATGTCGAATTTCACGGCGTCAAATACATACATACACAATAAGTGGAAGTTTCGCTTCTGTGACGGCTAGATTCAAACGTACGCCAGCCGCATAGAAACGGGAATACAATTTAAACAATGAAAGAAAGAGATACAAAATGAAATGCCTCCGATTCCCACGCGGCCGTCTTAAAACCGCACGCTATTCCGTTCGCCCCGAGCGAGGGGATTTCAACACTTGTCAATGTCAGAGCGCCAATCAAAAACAATAATTGAGTTGTTAAATTATTATTTCCAAAGGTGTTTCATTCGGTACGGGCGCGCCCCCGCGCGCGGCGGCCTCGCAACTTCGCACACGAAGCGCACATCTTACAAACATTAAGAATACAATTCAACCGGCGACCGATACAGATAGGCTTAAACTAAAGTGCAAAACGATCACTTAAACTATTTTAAATGTTAATCTCCCTAGCGCAGTCAGTTCCAATTGATCTACAAAAGTAAAAACAATAAATTACTAGCAATTAAAAATATATACTTACAATATTACTAGTGTACTAATTCTATTGTTAGTTGTATATCGTTACAAAATGAAAACGCAGGTACCGCATGTGGAGAATTAAGCGTATCCGATATTTAAATTCTACACGTTGAGGTGCAACGAGGCGGAGGGCCGGCGACCGCGCGCCTGTACAAACGGCACCATTGCGTTGAGTATTTGGCGTTTCTAGGTTTAAATATACATAATATAATATACTCATGAAAATGACGATTACAATTAAGTTTTTTTTTTTAACAAAAAAGAAGCTTGCGTGCGGTATAGGAAGACACCAGTTGAAATATTGGAGACAGCTTCGAAATTTCACGTTCTCTTCGGGCAGCGGTGGCGCCACTGCGTAACAGACGTCTAAAGCCAACTTATTCACGTCAAATATAGAGTTTAAGCCTTTATTTGACAGTGCAAACGGTACCGTGTGTACAGTCGCGTGGAACGATTCACACATTTATTACAACACATGTTCACAGCGAGGTACAATGGAGTACAAAAATACAATCAACCATTTCCAAAGATGACGGCTCCGCTACCCGCGCTGTTAACTTGACATGTTTTTAAATATCTTGACATATTTTTGACACACCGGTTGATTTGGAACCTATACAAATAGATCGGAACAATAACAATTTAAATCTGCCTGTATTATTTATGGAATCGTTTTACAAACATATATATGACACTTGGTAGATCATGTGTTTTTTTTTGTAATATTCCGTGGTAAGGAAATATAACGGAGCGGAAAGAAGGGCATATTTAAACACAGGTCCGAGAGTCTCAACTTATAGCAGAACCATTTCGGAGCGCGCACACGACAGACAGAGACACGAATTTGTTTATTTCCAGTTACGCCGTTTTTTGACGAAACAATCGTAGTCTAGTCGAGCGTGTGCTCGCCGCCGGAGCCAATACCCAGCCGTCTCATTGAATTAAAAAAACAATCACATCTTAACCTTGAACGGATCAAAGATCACAACGTAAATCGGGCCAACCGTTTCATTATGCACCAAACACTCCGCTAATCGATATACAGCGAAAAAAATATATATTCATATACCATTTTAAAAATTAAATTAAAGGAAGTTCTGTTGCCTATGCACTTCTAAATGTTCCTCCGTGTTTAGTTCCCTTAAATGTTATGGAATTTTTTCAACAACAATTACACCAATCAGCGGAGTCCTACGACCAAAGTAGGGCACACGCGTCATCAATAGCGAATCACATAAGAATTATTTAGGAACATAAACATTTTACAAAAATATGTTTTTTTTATTATTTGGTTCTATGTATAATATTCTATTTAAAGTGTCTGAATTATTTATTACTAAGTCATCTTAATACGAATTAATGGGACTAATATTGTCCGTAACTAAATATATCAATAAATAAACGGAAACAAATTCGATTTAATTTTGTTCGCGCGCATTTATTTGTGAGGAGCTAGTACAACATTTACAATAATTTTGACTTTTATCACGTTTCTTTTTAAATGTCAAAATTACATCACTCGTGAAACAAAATAGAGACAATATATTGTTACTGCAAACGTTTTTTTATAAAACAAAACTGGAATATCATTATTCTGCAAAAGTATGAAAAGAGCAAAAGAAATTAATTCCTACTTGTATTTATGAAATATGATAATATTTATCATAAATTACAATTCTGCGAGGAAATTGTAAAGGACATCAGATTATGTTGCATTACATTTCAAGAATCATTTTTGGTAAAAGCAAAAAATTATATCTTTTGAATGTACGTTTCTAACATAGAGTTATTGGAAGCAGTTGTCAACAGCTGCGTATGTATCAGCATAACTAGTAATGTATTTTACTGTTTACGACTCTAGTGTATTTTATCGTATATTTCATGGCAAGACTTTAAAACAATTTTTCAAAATTGACTTGCAGTTGTAGATATTAAAATACATCATCCGTCTATATTTTAAGTAAAATGGCATAAGGGTGTGATGCTAACCATTTTTTTTCAATTCGGTACATATTTGGTACTAGCTCCCACAAAAAAACATTCTAAATACACCACAGCCTTAAAATAAATCTTGTATATGCTGTACGCCTTAGAATCTGTCCACTGGTTGAGTTTTTTTTTTTTAAATATAATATATTTAGACTAAATCTTAATTGTAATTATTATCGACATATTTCAAGAAAATTATTTTGGATCGGCAATCTATATCAAGACTGTGGCCAGCACGAATGGGAAACGTACAATTTGTGATACAAAGGAGTAGTAATTTTGTTTTCAAGAAAAACATACAACGAACATTCTAATAATTCTAATGTATAACATCAAATCGAGCAAGGTACGCCACAGACTATGGAAGTTGCAACGTATGTTCAAACATTAATCAGTTTAAGACCCGAGTAAGTTCGAAACAAAACTACTAGTTTCGGACCGGACACCGCTAGGACTTGATAGAACAAGTGTATTTAGCTCAGTCAATATACATGATACTGTTCCGCTTGATTTCTATACATTTCAGTTGTCAACTGCCTTCAGTCGGTCGCGAAACTAGTGGGATTATTGCGAATATACAAGGGTTAAGTCTATTAACTTCACATATTAACACACCTCGATCAGTACCGGATTAAGTTAGAGCGTGGCCCGCGGGGATTTCTACTGCGGAGCTCTTCAGTTTAAAGTACTAGAAGGAACTCGAATACTTTTATTTGGAATTCATTAGTTACAATTATGATGATGTTCACAAGTTTAGTTAAGTTCACAAGTTAACAATACTACACAAATATGCACTATATGCCTAATCCGGCACTGACATGGACTGATATAATAAAGCATAGTGACTCAAATCGGAAAAGGTCGTGGAAGTCTGTATCTCTTACACGTCCCGTTAAATTCCACGACATATTTGTCATCTCGCTCGCACACCCCGATCGATCACAGTAACCTACATCACAACACAGCACATTACTACATCTCGACAATTACCTACGCTACAAACACAATGAGGGATATCTGATAACTGTTCAGGCAATATAAGCTTCTATTGTCTTCATTGGACTCGTCGGCTTCGAAGGATTACTGTAAGTACTTTGACAAAGCTACAACGCTTGTGTCGTCTCGCTGCACCGGACAATTTAATACAATATATAGGTACTTAAATTTCATTGTTAAAGTGTGATTATCAATTGAAGGTAGATTTTAGACAGTATCAAGCAAACGAATGTTCCTACTGAAGCTTCTTTTTTTAATTGGAAACATAGAAATAAATTGTTAAATTATACACACCAAATACAGCATATTGATTAAATGCAGTACTGGCGCCTCTAGCGGCGTAAATGACAACTGCCATGTCATGTCTATTTCTTTGTACGTGTTTATTTTGAGATACACTATATCGCCTGACAGTATCAGAAGTCCCTTACTGTGTACCTACAGTCAACTATCCTTATCTCACACAACGACCATGTTATATCAAATCGTCGAACACTCACAATCTCTACTGGCAAACGACACTTCCTATATATGCACACACACGAAATTTAAAGCATGAAAACGTACCGTTCCTTTGAGATTACGGGCATCGAATTTGTTCCTAGATTGTAAAGTAAATGTAGTTTTAATGTAACTTAACATAAGACGCGATATAAAACTATACTATGACGGGGCGCTCGACGATATCTCCGCGCTCGCTCCGGTCGACACGTGCATCTGGAATTTGAAAACAAATTTGATTCGAACACTTCACCTTAACATAGTACTACTACTACTATGATTATAATACTACTACTACTACTGCTACTACTACTACTACGACTATGCCAGGGTACTATACAGGGTGGGTATTGTGTTATTTTTTCGCCGGCTTTTTGCTCCCGGTCCACTATAGCCTATACGGCAATAAGTAAATATGTAGTATATGAATTTAGATATTCAAAAGATAGCAGGAAATTTTCACAGTATAGAGAAAGGAGAATTGTTTTACTGCGAACTTGCGAAGCTGCGAGCAAACGGTATAATCAATAAAAAATAGAATTAGCGGTATATTCAATAAAAAAATAGAATTAAAAAAATAAAATAGGCGCGCTCGTACCTTGGCGGCGGCGGGCTGCGGCGGGAACACGCAGTCGGCGATGGAGTCGAGCGCGCGCTCGTCCAGCACGGCCTCCAGCGCCGCCGCCAGCTCCGAGCTCTCCGCGAACGCCGGCCCGCCCTCCGCTGGACGACACATAATAACAATATAACATTTGACCGGCCTCGAGGTTGGACACCCCGACTGCAAAACCAGAGGACGCGGGTCCGATTCCCGCCCAGGACTAACATTTGAGCGATGAGCACATTTGGTTATTCTGTGTCTGGATGTAATGAAAATATCTATATAAATATTACATCATATGTATGTATATATGTATGTTGATCAGCTGTCCGATTACCATAACACGGGCATTAAATTGCCTAATTTGGAATCAGATAGCCGTGGTTGTAATTGGCCTACGGTATTATTATTATTATTTTCAGTTTTCAATTTTGTATACTAGTTATCTTTCTCTCTCTCTCTATCGGATTCATTGTCTGGCCATGCTGATAAAGTGAACGTTTGAAGGCATAAGACGCCTTAGAAATTATTATAAAGAACTTCAACAGTGTAGGTAGTTTTCTAGCGATGTGTTCCTTTACTGTTGAAAAAAGTAATATTTGCAATTCCCAAGCACAAAAAAACACAGGGGTAGAGAGTTGATTCAGAATTTGATTCACTAGGACATTGTAATTAATTGTAATTTCTAATACTAGTTCTGTCTCTCTCTAGCTTGCGTTTTTAAAGTTATTTACAAAGTACAACTGACACACGAATATTCTCTAACCCTCATACAAGCCCAACATCAAATAAATAAGTTAAAGAAAAATAATTTTTAAGTGAATATTTAATTCAAATTCAAATTCAAAATTATCTTTATTGCACATCAATTTAAACATTAGATACTACATACTACACATTTAACA
>DWQT01004093.1:0-11627 GCA_018244895.1 Myscelus amystis hages | reverse complement strand
ACCATAATATACTTTAAGTTTATCGCCAACTTGAGCTTTCAAATTAGATACCCCAGATCGAGTTGGTTCGCTTGACGATGGCCTGTAAACAAAGAATGTTAACATTACTTTGAATAAACCATTAAAATTATTTTACTTGGTTTAAGAAAATACTACACTGAAAACATAGCTTCACCACGCTGCTCCATCGCGGGATGGTGGAGACACGGGTTAGTAATCGACCCGTCTGTCGGGTATTTTTAATCGCCTTTAAGGCCCCACAAGCTGTGACGATTGTTCGCTCACGATACCAAACGCGACCGTCAGCCTAGCGTGCCCACCGGAGCACACAATGCTTCATAATGTAATTCAATTGTTGTAGCGAGCACAAAACATTTCTTACTCAGTATTCTTTCTTTTGCGAGGTCTCTTGCTGCTATTAGAGGCTATGGTGTTGCCACTGCTGGCGGAATTGGCGCTCTGACTTCGTCGACTTTGCATTTTCTTCGTAGGACCGCATCTAGAACATACAAGTGTGAAAGTAACTTCGCTGTTGTTGTTGGTGACGGGTTGACAATAAGTGCTCTTATGACAGGCATTAATTTTGTTGTAAAAGCCAATGGTTTATGTTAAGAGACAACATTGTCCAGCTTGCCTGTCTATGGTTTATGTAGAAATTCTGTAAAAAATAATAACTCTTCATACCTGGACGCTCGGCCAGAACTGTCGCTGTCGGTGGACACGTGCGGGCGGCGCGATGCTCGGGACGTACTCGGGTTTGCAGTTTCGTTTACTGTCAATTTTTTAAAAAGTATTACATAAAATGAATATACCGATTGTCGAATAGCGAAATATTAGCTTTTTATTTCATATTATAAATAATGAAATTCTACAAGAGACATTGTCCACACTTATCTCGTCGAATTCAACTTCAATTTACCCTTTTTTATAAGAGTTTCACTTACTTTTAGACGAAGGCGGCCTTCTTTTAGGCGTCTTCTTGTCGTGCGGATCGTTCTTGAGCGGTGTAATAATGCTGCGCGTTTTCGACTGTGATCGAGGTTTTGGGCCCTTATCCTCACTAGTAGTGATTAATGTGTTTTTATCTTTTTCTTTCTCCTTAACTTTATCCTTTTCTTTATCTTTCTCCTTTTCCTTTTCCTTCTCTTTTTCCTTTTCCTTTTCCCTCTCCTTTTCCTTCTCTTTTTCTTTTTCCTTTTCTCGTTCCTTCTCCTTTTCTTTTTCTTTGTCCTTTTCATTTTCCTTTTCCTTTTCTTTAGCCAATCTACATAAAAGTTTTCAAATATCTCATAAAATGATAAAACACATTATTCCTTATTCTGCAGCAAACAAATATAGAAACAGACAATATAGCATAAAACAATATTTAATGTAATTTATAACTGTATACTTTACACATTACTCTATTTGTACATGATAGCATTCTTACGGATGGGTATTAGTTTGTATTTAATACTTCAATTTACAGCATAATTTAAAACATATCTTACAGTTTAGGAGCAGCAGTGATGAGCGGTTGATTGTCTGCACTGTCGTCTTCATCACTTGTACGTGCTTTCTCCTTCTGCTTTTCTACTTTTTCTATCTTCTCATCCTTCTCACTTTTCTCGCTTTTATCTGTCTCGCTTCTATCGGAGTCCTTATCTTTACTTCGCTGAAAATATATTTCACACGCAAATCTCGATTTAACTTCAAAGTACGCTACAAAAAACTTCATATATCTCGTTGTGGTTATATGATATAATAATACACCTAGTATAAAAATCCCACAGTTTGCTACATTATAATGAATTTGAATGAAACAGGCATGGAAAGAGATCACACGTTCTGGTATTGACGCCAGTACTTGGAATCGAAGAAAGGACATCAATTATTGCAGTCATAAAAGAGCATCTTTGTATTTTACAATTCACTCGAGTTCTGCAAATAGGGGGTGTTCAGCTTACCGGATTGGAGGAGCTAGACGAGGGCGCCGGGGAGCCCGAGGTAGAGCCAGACGTGGAGGTAGACGCCGGCGGTGTCGAGGGCTGCCCCGTGGGCGGCTGCTTGTCGCGGTCGCGGATCAGCGAGCGGCCGGCGGGCGGCGTGCGCGCGCCGCGCGGGTGCGCCACCAGCGTCACGCCTAACTTACGATAGAAATCCTCGAAACTATGAAGGAACCTAAGGATTTTATAAAAAAGTAATAGGTTTATAGTTCAATTACAACATAATATATATATCAAAACTTCAATTCAGCGTACATCCGATGTTGCTGAAACTTGAATCCTGAAATTCTGCGAATAAATTCGTTATATAGCGTAAGTGAGCACTAAGGAGGCAGTTTAACAAATTCCATTCTTAAAAGGGTAAAATAGGGGTAGATTGCATTAAAATATATCGGTTTGAAAGTTAGTCACATGAAATCTCATATCCACTCTCTTGAGTAACAAATCAAATTAATGCATTTATTTGTTTTTGGAAATTCAGTTTCTGTGCGAGCAAATCCGAGGGCAAAAACTAGCAATTCATATTGTTTACTTACTTTTTGTACGCTTGCTTGCAAAGATTAGTGATGCTAGTGGTAACAGGATGAAAACCCATTTTGTCAGCGATTGTTTTCCATTGATTCTGATTGGTAACTCTATTGTATCCTCCAAGCTTTTGAACAACCTGTTATATTATAATTAACGTATACATGAATATGTAATTCGTTCATTACACCGATAGGGTCAGTACTCGTCCAGAGCGAACGGGCAGTTATTAGAGAGATGTTAAAAATGGACATATGTGTTTTTTATATACTTCTTGTATACAAACTTGTTTGAAATGCCCGCCCGCAGCGGGGCCGGGACGAGCGGCTCGATACAAGGTATCTCTCACGCATTGGTAGTATAGCGGCGGTTACATCCTTTACTTCACCGAGGACGCAAAAGGCTGATTGATGTTTTGCTGCCGATGTGGCTACGATTCTTCAATTTGCATGAGCATTTAATGATATCTACTTCAGATTTATGTTCCTTTCGTGTTTACTACTGCACACATTGAGGTACATTACAACAAAATTATGTGATATAAGCAACATACCCGAATTAAATCAAGTTTACCTAGAACTGGTTGAGTTTGAAAGTTGACCTTTAGTTCTCATACCCTTAAATCGGTGCACATAACACATTCTAAATTCATCTTCAGGTTTAGTGTTGGGCACAGCTGTGTAGACAAGTTTAATATCTTACCCTGAACAACCTGTAAAGGTCGATATCTCGATTGGCAATGGTAGGGTTTCGATTTAACGGTGTACCGCGATCATCCATAAACTTGTATAGCTGGGCGACAAAGTGATCCTTTTCTTCTCGAGGTTCATCGTCTGAACTCTATACATAAATAAGCAATGTTTAGTTATCGCAAATGGTATTATTTTATAAAATAACATAAAGCTGAAGCGTTTGTTTGATTGTTTGAATGCAGTAATCTTAGGAAATATTGGTCCGATTTGAAAAGTTCTTTCAGTGTTAGATAGCTCATTTATCGGGGAAAGCTATAGGCTATACAACATCACATTAAGATGAATAGGAGAGGAGCATCAATAAAAAAATATTGCGACAACGGCAAAATAATTTATATAGCAAAGCAATGTTTGCCGGGTCAGCTAGTTACTTTATAAAGTTAATACAAATAAGTATATAGTGTCGAATAAGTCCACTATTTGTCTTTATCATCTCATTAATACGCCAATAATTTAAAAATACATAAATGGTTTAATTCATAGCGATAGAGTGATAAAGAGGTAGTTTTGAATTACTTCCGAAAGAATTCTCGACAGTATACGTCGATCTTCTGAGATGTCTGTGTGATAACGACTGTTGTTTCAAAGCCCTCAGGGTTTATTTTTTCATTTCAATAAAAAGGACATTATCATACGTACATCGTCGGAAGTGTTCCTGGGCTCATTGAACAGCGTATCCCGGTCCCAGTGCGGCGGTAACACACCATTATTAAGGTACTGTAGAGCCGCCTCCACTCCGCACCATTCTAAGGGTGCACTGCCCTTCCTAAACTCGCGTGCTTCTTTTTTTGGTACAGTATAGCTGAGGTAAAAGATTACCGTTGTAGACGCGATTAACAAAATCATATGATATAAAAAATAAACATAATAAAAAAAAACAAAACTTATATATAGCGATGTATACATTTGATAATAAAACATATAGGGCCGTCATTTAAAAGTAGGCGGTAACGTGATTTTGTGGGCACTGGTGGCCGTAAGAGGGCAGTAAAGGGCCCAGTTTGAGAAAATTACGGAGCTATGGAGTGATTTCGATGGGAAGGGCGGTGTAATGAGTAGGTATACTTAAGAAAATAAAATTAGGGGGCACTGCAAAATAATTGATAATCAAAGTGGGCAGTGGACAAAAGAAGTATGAAAACTTATTATATTGGGTTACTTACTATCGTCCATCCTTGAATGAGCGCACAAGGTAGTCCTCCTTAACTTTAATCTGTGCAGTAGGAGCGACCACCAGCGCGGGGAAGGCCGGCTGATGCGGCCGCCGGCGCTCCGCCCCGCTGGCCGCTTCCACAAGGACCACTCGCCCCACGTGCGGCTCCCGCTCCGTGCTGTCGGCTTTGATGCGGCGGGTGCTTCCTTCACCTTCGCTTTCTTCTGATCTGTTAGGAAGGATGTACGTTTTCATACCTAGTTACTAATTATCTCCATAATTAACTTTACTTAACAAGTTTATCACCAAACAAACACTCCATGAACTCCTAACTCACTGCTGTATTACAATATGCTGTAAACAGCCTCCATTTTAATGGTATGATCTATACATAGCAACGGGCTAAGTTAATGAATAAGTCACTTACAATGCTCGCCCTCTTCTTCCTCTCCGCCCAGCTATAACCGGGGTAGAGAAATGTTCTGGGTGTGTGAGAGGTAGTTGGTCAAGTGTCTCACTCTCATTGAAATGTCGCCCACTCTTAAGGCAAAGTGCCGATCTTCGTAGTGTTGTAATATCGCCATCATCAAACACTGAAAAAATGGATAAAAGCCTTTATGAATTTAGATGACTCTCATTTATGATTCTTGGATGTTGCACTATTAAAAATGTTGTTATTTTGTCTTATTACTATTAGTGGAGAAGTACTAGACTAGAAGTAGAGGACTACATTTGGAGAAAGCACTAATGAATGTGTCAAGAGGACAATTGCCACCCAACATGTTGAAGGGAAGAAGGATGATGAAATCTAAATACTTAAAAACACAACTGTTAAGATATTTATGTCTTCTGAATAGTGTAGTCAGATTTTAATAAAATATATTTAGAGAAAGTGCATATACATATGCCAATGAAAACTCATGTTTTGAAGCCTACCCTTCATTGAGTACTATAGTTATTTCAAAAATAGTTTGTTAATCTAAAATCTGTGTAATCACTTACAGTTAATAATTTGCAACAAATGGTTTACTTAGGTAATATACCAGTGAGAAAGGAAACTTCATACATACCAACAGTATACTGGCTACAGTCCTGTATTTTGGTGATGACTGCCTCCATGGCTTCCTTTTTAGGGTCTTGCTTTATCTCAATAGTGGCTCCCACGCGCAGTGTCCCTTTGATAACATCATCATTGACAGTGGTAATGCCACCTGCTTTTAAGGTTACCTAAAAAGTTATTCTTTACCGCTTAACAAAATAGATTAGGTATTTGTATATTTATTATGTCAAAATATTGTATATTAATAAGTGGGACATAACTTTGTCATTACCCTAGAGGATGTGATAATTTGGCTCATTAAAGAAATTAGTAAAAATTAAAAATACATGATCATATAGTATATTAACACTAATTCACATTTGATGATGAAGAATTACCTATTAATGTAATGCTTAAGTGATGGCTTACAGGAGTTATGGGAAACAAAACACTTACTTTGCATTTGATATTCCTTACAACTTTCTTTATTTTAGCTTCGCAGAATGCACCTTTGTATTTAGCACTGACATCAGTTCCAACTGGTAAAAACGGAGGGTCGTCACCCTGCTGATGATAAAGGATATGTTGTTATACATAAAATTATTGATAATGATTTGTGCATTGAAAATGTGCTGCATTCTTACCATGATTTTGTAACGTACACCTCGCAAATATATGGTTAATATATCGTTACCATGAATCTTCTGTAAAAGTTAAACATTAAATGGTTAACACGTAGCGTCATAAGAAAACAAAATGTAAACAAATAGAAGTTGTTCTAAAAAACTAGTGGCGAATCAATGTTACGAATCGAATTATAATAATATGGAAAATATTCATAAGAAAACTATAACGCGATAAAAAGAATCAATGAATTGACCTACGAAGGTGGATTGCGCGGCAACGTACTCGTTTCTTCATTAACTACGTTTATTTGTTTGTTGGCTTTTACTCATATGCGCACAAAATCACAAATCTGATATAATCTGGAAAAGTATACATTTTTCACTACAGAATATTCAATGCACAATATATTTCAAGACGCGGAACACAAAATACGAACACCATTTTCATCTTTCGAGTGAATGAATGATTGACGGGCTTGACGGCAGTTTATTTATTGCCATTTAAAGTACGGTATTTAATCATAATAAGAGGGCGTAATAGGAGAGCTGCATTTTGTAATTTCTAAATTTTAAATCGAAAATTGTATTTAAATTTCACAAATGAGACTTTGTTCTCTGTCTAACTACTATGTGGATTTTAATTTTAGTAAGTGTAATCAATTGAGATTGCTAATGCAGCGTTTCAGAACGTTACCTGTGTATCGTTTATTATCTATGACCTGTATAAATGTCATCTAATGAACATTGAACACGTCAAAATTATTTTCTGCCTGCTCAATAGAATCGACTGGAGATGGGATACGATGTTTTGAAAATGTCTTTGTTGACAATTATACGCTATCGGAGTGACTAGAAATTTCTCGCGATACTAATTAAGAAAATTTTGGTGTTTAATAGTGTTAAGTAAACTAGATACTATTCAATATGAAGGCTCTCGTAGCGACCATCCTGAGCCTTGTGCTCACAACCGCAGTAATTGGAAATGCCTATTATCAGAAAAAGCAGTTTTACCCCTCGATCGTCTACTTGACTAATTCAAATCCCAGTATGGCGGTAAGTATATATAAAAATTGTAAAGATTTTAAGTACTGAACACCTAGGAGCTTCGTGGTCAAAAATGTCATGAGTAGTGCACGTATAAATAAATACGAATGCACTGTAATTCATGACCCGTTAGTGAATGATTATAGAGATTATGATTGTGGAAATTACAGATTATGTATTTACAAGCTTTCATCCTCGTGTTACTGGCCGGTAGACTTATGAGGAAAATATTCTTTGGACAACTACGCGCAGCGGAGTTTGAGGTAACCCGACCAGGCAGCTATACATTTTATTCTATATAATTTATTTGCAGAGTGAACAAAAAGCTCCTAAACATGAGATGGCCATGTAAATATGTAACAATATGTAAATTCTAATTAGAATTCTAACTTAATGTACATATTTGTATTGGTCGTATTTCAAACGTCCTTATTACTGCTATATTTGTTTTTCCATATGTTTATAACAGATAAACTAAACACTACTAGACCAATTTAAAACATTTTTCACATATTAAAAGCAATATACATTACTCAGTACGAGGTAACATGGGTCATATTTTATTTTCCAAAAGATTAGAGATTTTCACAAAGATTGCTATAATTTAATTTAAGGTATCTGAAATTTATCCACAGTAATCATTATTAAGTGTGAACTGTGAAAAATGAAAATTGATATTGTTCTCTTTATCATGAAAAAATAAAGACAGCACTTTCCTTGTTTCAAAAATATTTTCATATGGTTTTTAATTATTTGCAAAAGTATTGTTATTTAAAATTATACGATGCTTTATGTGTACGTTGTTTATATTGTGTAAACATTTGTTTTTCAGCATTTGATAGAAAGATCTTGGTACGCCATAACAGAAACATGTTTGGCATTTACCGTATTTCGAGACGACTTCAATCCGAAATTCATAGCTCTATTTACATTACTATTATTTCTTAAAGCATTCCATTGGTTAGCAGAAGATAGAGTGGACTATGTAAGTGTGTATTTAATAGTTTTAATTGCTAGTTTGTTTTAGCGTTGTCAAGGTGTTTGTCATCATGTTAATACATCCAGAAAATAAGAATATAGTATTTCATAAAAATAATTTAAAATAGGGAAGCTATAAGTTGTTGTTTATTCATCAGAGAGATCACAACACGGCCGTAGTTGTAACTATTATTATTATTTAAAAAATTAAAACAGTAATCTAGAAGCACATCAATTGTACTTCCAATTGTAATTGTGTAACATAGCTTAATGTTTATTAGGTTTTTACAATGAGTAGCGATAGATTAGTGTTTTAGGTGTCAGCTTTCCACATTGGGGTCTTGGGTAATCAATTAATGAGACTAATTGTTGTCATGAAACATTCAAATAGTTGAATGTACTTAATGTTATAATTATACTATTTTTGTATTCATTTAAAACACCAATAACAGTGGGCAATCTGAGTAATCGTGAATATGTAAATTAACTGAATTAATAAAATCGAGTTCCTATTGTATGTGGATTATGACAAATCATATGCTTTATTGGTACTTTAATGTTCCGCAGATGGAAAGAAGTCCAGTGATAGGTTGGTTATTCCATCTCAGGATCACAACTCTCATAATACTGTTGACAAATGCGGACACTTACTTTGTCCACCACGCCTACCTGGTCACTGCGGTCAGGGGTCCCACTGTGCAAGTGGTGTTTGGTTTTGAGTACAGCATCTTGATGATTATGTTGTTGAATATCACAGTTAAGGTAAGATTTTATTGCCTACTAGCGACCCACCCTGGCTTCGCACGGGGCCAATGCTGATACTGAATACACTACAGAAAACTAAACATATTATTATACATATAAACCGTCCTCTTCAATCACTCTATTTAAAAAAAAAAATGTATCAAAATCCATTCCATAGTTTTAAAGGTTTAAGCATACAAAGGGATATAGGGACTGAGAAAGCAACTTTATTTTATACTATGTAGTGATGAATCAAATACATCGGTTACTTAAATGTGTTAAAGTATTTATTTCCATTATGACAATGGCTATGTACATATTGATAAATGTACTGATAGTTTGAAAAATTAATTATCCTATTGAACTAAATAATGATTAGCAGTATGTTAATTTTATATTTTCATTTCAGTATGTGCTCCATGCTATTGACGCACAATGGGAGGCTCCATGGGAGAGCAAGGCAGCTGTTCTGCTGTATACGGAACTGGTCATCAACTTCTTCAAAGTACTCCTGTATATTGGATTTGTTGTGGTCATGATTCGGATATTTACACTTCCACTGTTTGCATTCCGACCTATGTATGAGACTATGAGGTGAGACTCGCATTATTTTTAACTGAATTTAATTCATATTTGCCTATCTCTCATTAACATAACAGCTACATTTGAATTACAATAAATTCTATGGATATTTCTGTTCGACATTTTATATAAATATAATATTATTTGTATGATTCACTTTAAATAGACATAATAAGCATGAGTCCATTTGGAAATTATCATCCGATGCAACTTAGGAATATCCTAGTCTATGATTTAAGTTGTAAAAGACTGCAGGTGGAAGTTGAACGTGGCAAACTTAGTGCAGTGCACGATGGCCTGAAGGGCTGTATGTGTCCCTTGAATTAGTACAAACACATGAGGATGATAGAACACTAGTACAATATTCTAAATTGTTGTTGGTACGAGGTTTAATTTGGTCTGTTTTGTTCTGAAACAGGAGTTTCAAGAAGGCGTACAACGACGTGGTGCTGTCGCGGCGCGCCATCCGCAACATGAACACGCTGTACCCCGACGCCACGGCCGAGGAGCTGGCGGCCGCCGACAACGAGTGCATCATCTGCCGCGAGGAGATGCACAACGGTTACCTTTTAAACATTATAGTGGCCGCCCGGTCGCCCGGTTTTTTTTTTTTATTGTATGGAAGTAGAAGACGAGCATGCAGTCCACCTGGTGGTAAGTGGCTACTGCCGCCCATGGACATTTGTAATCGACCCCAGATAAAATTTGATTCCTATCTCAGGTCGACCATGCGCCGCTACCCCTGAGGACTGAGTCTCCCTTATCACACCCTTCAAAGCAGAACACAGCAGAACTTAACACTGCTGTTATAAGGCAGAAATAGGTGTGGCGGTGGTGCCGCCGGACTCGAACCACAGAGGGTTCTACCACCTTTAGACTTTTGTGGAGATGTTTGTTTCTTGCGACTGTATGCTTAATCGGGGTCTATACCCACTACAGCCGGGAGGCCGGTAAATCGAGGATAACAATAGTCATGCGCGCCCGTTGTCTCGGCAACCGAAACGGTTGACGCCCGCCCGGTGATCGCGCGATGTTTCGTAAACAGAGTTGTTTGCTCGGGAAACAATTAGACGGGACTCTGTGTTCCTAGCGCTGCCTACGGCTGACCCACTCTCGCGCATGTCCGCGGCGCGTGGCGGACGGTGCTGCGTCCCGCTCGCACGCTCGCAGATTTGCTAGCCGACTAGAAATGTCTCGATTCTCGGTGCTCAGGCTTACATTCTTAATTTACGCAACGAGCATACTTTTCTAGTCGCAAATACACATTCATAGATTTGCGAAAAACATACTTCTTACTTACTTTAGACCTGTCATAATTTCACGAGTGTCGGTTGAATTATGCAAGCGTAATTGCTTAAATAACTTTACAAAACGCTAGCAAACCTAAACATTGTATCTCAATTACTGTAAAACATAAATATCTATCTTTCTGTAATTTGGTTACTATCTTATAATCCCTACTTTCCTACTTCCCTACTAATATTATAAATGCTATTGTAGCTCTGTCTGTCTGCTACGTTTTCACGCCTAAACCACTAAACCGATTTTAATGAAATTTGGTACGGAGATGGTCAATGGGAAAAGATATTGGTTACTTTTTATCGCGAAAAAACGGGATGAAGGGGATGAAAGTTTGCATGGAAGTTCGTCATTGTCGAAGATAAATGAAACTTTGTATTTAGGTAATTCATAAAATGTTTTAAAAACCTTCTACTTTATTTCAATTAGTTATATTTAACGATAAAACGAATGTTCTAAGTTGTTCATTCGTTTATTTATAGTTCTTCATCTTCATTATTTGCAATGAAAGTATGCCGACTAAGTCGCGGGCAAAAGCTAGTAGCATCGTAAACATTAAACAGTCGACTCTATGGCCGGCGTATTCTGGCGTGATCAAGTGCAATGCGGAACGTGCACAAACAGCTTAGCGTGTGACATTTCTAGTAGATTCATCAGTGTGTGGATCTAATAAAAGCTTCTCGCTCTATTTTCACGTGGCAAATCCCGAAGGTGACACTGCCCGCTACCTGCATCAGAGATAAACGCTTGCACTAATTAGTTAGGCGATATATGATTGTCGTCTATACGTCTATACTTTCTATACTAATAATATAAAGTTTGATTGTTTGAACGCGCTAATCTCAGGAAATATTGGTCCGATTAGAAAAATTCTTTCAGTGTTAGATAGCTCATTTATCG
>DWQT01004092.1:0-11632 GCA_018244895.1 Myscelus amystis hages | reverse complement strand
TATAAAACAAAGTCGCTTTCGCTTCCTGTCCCTGTGTATGCGTAGATCTTTAAAACTACGCAACGGATTTTGATGCGGTTTTCTTTAATAGATAAAGTGATTCAAGGGGAAGGTTTACATGTATAGCTAGCTCTTGTTCCCGGCTTTGGACGCGTTGCAATTCAGAATTTCTTGATGGCAATAAGTAAGAATTTAGTACATAGATGGATTTAGATATTCCAAAGATAGTAGGAAATTTTCACGGTATAGGTAAAGGGGAATTCTTTTACTGCGAATTTAATGCGCGCGTAGCCGCAGGCAAAAGCTAGTAAGCTATAAAGAAACTTAAAAATGTCTACCCGTAAAAATGCGTTTCGGATTGCTTAATATATTCCCGTTTCGTACACAAATATTGGAAGGTAACTCTATTTGTTATATTTTCTGTGGTATTTCATCCCAACCACATCAGACGCTGTCCCGACTCACCCCGATTCACCCAAAGCGACCGTAATCAGACGCTTATTTACCTCCTAAAGCATAATTTAATTACATAACCTTAACCAGTCTTCTTTCCTTACAAAACAGCGGAAACACCAAAAAAGCCTTTATACAATACAAAAATCATCACACGAATATATTCTCATTAATAATGACTTGTCAGACCAAAAACGAGAACGAAATGCTACGAACTATAGAAGATAATAAATTACCTATTTTATTCTTATACCTTACTAGCATAGATAATTTGACTTATTGTAAAAGGCGGGTAATTAACAAAATGCGGTTAGGAAAATTAATGATGATTTGAAGACAATAGCAGTATCTGTATAATATCTAATTTTCATAACAGATTTTGGATTTCTAAATCAATCTATTTCGTACTTGCTCCAATTCGATATTCCTCATTTGGTCACAACTGAAAAATTGCCTTACAGTTACCATACGATTAAGACTATAAACTACTATTCACAGATGTATCATAGATGCAAAATTTTACTCAAACACGCTTATTAATACCAAACTGAGGACTAACGCTAAGTTTGCTAAAACCTTGAAACTTGAATTCGGCCGCCAATAGCTTTCGTCTTTAGACGACAGCATTAATGAGTCCTCGCTTTTCTGGACCAATTCCCCGGGACACGGGAGACTCTCCGTTAGTATATCAATGAGCGCCACTTGCTCAGCAGCTGGCTGCAGTGTCGTTTCGTATTTGTACAACGGGTTCGAATCGTAACCCGCATTGCTACCGTCTTGTTGGATGATGTCACTGCTTGATTCCAAATCGATTTCGGTTTTCGTTGGTTTCGCATCAAGAGCGTTGGCCGTGTGTTTTGGTTTGTCGGGATTATGTACGCAAGTGACGTCATCAAGGGCTAGTCTCAGCGGTTCACTTTTAGTTTCGTTGCGCAGAACTTGGATCCAATTCAAGCGACAATCGCAGCTTAATCTGTTACCTGCAACATAAATTGTTTTAGTTAATACAAATGTTCTATGCCTATTTATTGTTCCTGTAGCCCTAGCCTCGTTTTCACTTCAAACATACTACGTACATACAATGTACCATGTACTGTGTATTGATATGTAAAATCTCAATACCTTTTTGTGAATATAGTAAATACGGCGTCAGTAAGCTCTGAGCTTTTGGCCAAAACAAAAGAAAAACGTTCACAAATTCTCACAAAGGATGAATGCCCTGTATTACAATTTGAATAATATGACAAAGCACGTTTGGAGAGTTTTTTTCAGGCTTCGCTAGAACAAGTTGTTCATTATTCGACGGTAAGAGATATTATACAGTTTACAATGCTATTACAAAAAAACCTTTATCCACGACTGTATAGTACTGGGTATATTTCTATGAAATAATAGTTCGACAAAAAGTGACCGTCTTGAGATTTCAGTATCCCACTTGGTAAGTGTAGGATTCAAATCTTGTCACGCAATTTTTAAAGTTTAACTTTAATTACGCTGCTTTTCAAGATTATACAGTACTTGCTATAAAGCTCGTAGAGTATATCACGAGAAAACCTACATGGCTTAGATTTTCCTTAATATTCTCTAAGTGAGGAATACTTTAACTTTTAGGGGACACCTGCTTTATGGTTAACAATGATATGATAATAAACTTAATATTGTTAATGATAAAGATGATGTTGATTGAAAGATCTTCAGCCGTAATGCGATACAAAAATATTTCTCCCCTTCTCATGTACCCATAACCGCTATTACTTAACCTAATTTTACAGTCTTATTTGACTAAACTCAATTACGGGTGAAAGCTTAAAACATCATAAACGATAAATTCACATAAAAACGTTCCACGACGCGAAAATAAAAACGTGAATTCGGCTTAACGAGATTTACAATAAAACCTAATAAACCGTTACGGGATTTGAGATGACACGCGTGTCGGTCACAAAACGAAATTATCATGAGAACAAACGTTTTACGGCGCTGCGGCTTACCGCTGCGGCTCGTTACTGCGGCTTGCGATAATACTTATTGGACCTCAATGTCGTCTTGATTACAGATATTTCGAATACAATAATGTACTTGTAAATACATTTACTTTGCCATCCTCTTCGTCAAGCTTATTAATATAATGATTAGTGATGACTATATGTTTTTCATACCACAATGCCAGTATTCCACATGTAATTGTCATTTTTCAGTCCATCGTTTATCGTTAATTCTGCATTATCACTATAAGGTAATTCATTTATGTTTACTATAAATCCTTTTCTTTACAAAAGAGAATCTTCTCGAATAAATTGAGGTGAATGTTTAAGACACTTCATGTTTACTCTTGCCTATAAATGTATCTAGTGGTATATTTGGAGTTTATTTACACGTTCTCTATAATGCGGATCAGTGGAAGAGCTATGAAGACATTGAGATAATACCGTTTTACTTATATAAAAACGAATATATATTAAAATTGAGCCCGAACGCACGCGTCGTCACTTGCGGCTCTGAAAATATTTGTGAGTTTTAATAATTCCCGTTTCATTGTGTCTAAATCATGTTATTATTCCATTGTTGACTCTATAAAGGGGACTGTTACACTCATTAATTGTCCTTAACTGAGGCAGGGCGCTTTGACGCTTTGAGGGGGATTTGGACCGTAGGGCGCCATTGTTTGCCCAAAATATAGTTATTCATCTTCCCATGAGTGTACTTATTGCACGGAAGTACTATTTACTTCTAAACAACATGTTCTCGTTGTCAATACTACGCTTTGTGTAACTGCTGAGGTGAGAAGTTTTTTATGTATTATTTAGAACAGAACTGGAGATAATTGGACACAAATTTCTTTACAAAAAGCATGTAACTGTTATTGCAAGTCAATATTATTTACAATTTAATGAAGCGTTATAGTCATATTTTTATGTAAATGACAACTAAAGAAGAAATAAATTATAATAGTTTCAAAAAGTGTTATTCATATGTTCTAGAAAGTCGTAAATTTTAAATTTTAAATTAAATCAAACCAATTAATTTATTACATTACACAATTTATATGATGTTATAACAAGCTGGCCGCGAGATTTAGGAACCTGTGTAAATAAATAAGAACAAAATTATGGAACAATAAAAGGGTTGGAAAATAAAGTTGAACTTACCACTCAAGTATAAAACCGAGGTCTTTTGCTTCAAATTCTCAAGAATCGGCTTAACGGTTTCGTAGGTAAAGAATTCTATTTCGTTATTCCTCAAATCCAATAACTCCAGCCCTCTAACACCCTCTAAAAGGCCCTCGTTGATGGATTGCAATTTGTTACCAGTCATAGACAATTTCTGAAGTAATGCGAGCCCATCGAACGCCCTTTCAGAAAGATATTTCAATTCATTATTATCTAAAAGGAGTTCATTCAAATTCCACAACTCCGTGAATGTCAGATCTCCAATCATTGATAACTTGTTAGACCTCAAATCCAATCTAGTCAAATTAGCCAGCCCCCTAAATGTATCTCTAGTTAGAACCGAAATTAAATTCGCTTCCAATACCAAGTCATTGAGCACGTTCAGATGTTCAAAGCAACCGTCATGAGCCAAATTAATACTGTTAAATGATAAGTCGAGATATTTCAAACTAGGCAAATCGACGAATATATCTCTTTGGATCTCGGTCACTTTATTATCCTTTATAGTCAAGTTTACGAGCGACGGGAGATTCGCGAACGCAGAAAAGTCCAATTCCATTATTTTGTTGTTCATTAACGTTATCTCCCTCAACGTAGTCAAATTGCTGAATGTTCGCTTCTCAATTTTATTCAGGGACGCGTAGTGTATGTACAGCTTCTGTAGTCGTTTTAAGCGGTGTATGACATTTAATGGAACAAATTTTAGGGCACCGTCAGATCTAACGTTAAAGGTGAGTCGTTCGAGAAACGGCTGTGAGTTAAATGTCGCCCAAATTGGATCGGTTTCATCAATACCGCCGTTAAATACCCAGCAATCCGCTCTTGTGGCCGTTTTAATTTCAGTGTTCTCACAATAGCAGTGTACTTTGGATTCTCTGTTTGCTATTTCGCACATATTGTCCTTAGCTTGAGCGGCGTGGAATCTTCTTTCAGTTTTATCTCTCCGTTTCTCATTTAGCCGGCTCTCGGTGTAGGATATTTGTATGGAGGTCAGAGCGAGAGCTAAAACTAAATATTTCACGATGTACTCCATTTCTGCGAAGTTTTTAGAAGTACCTGCAACGAAATGAGTCATGTTGAGAAATTGCTTCAAGCACACGAATGAGTCAACAAGCCATGAGCACATATGAGAACGCTGCAGTAATAGAAAAGAATTTTCACATTACGTTTAAACTTCAATCTGTTAACGATTCATTAAACTTAGTGCCGGTTAATGAATAATTAGCGTTTTCATGCAATATAAAAATGGTCGTAGAATATTTTATCGACTCTGCAACGGTTTTAGCTGTGGTTGAAATTTTAATACAACCAGTTAATATGCGATACTACAACAGACATGCACGTGGCATGGGTTTTATTGAGATCGTTAAAACTTAATATTCCCCTAGCAGCAGATAAGAGCTCCGATTTTAATTTGTGGTTAGCAAGTAATATGGCTTACAATCTTACAATCTTGATACGTTTGGATTGATTAGCTGTACTGTACACGGTACTAAACCAAATCTTTTTTGTGCTGTATTTTTAACGCTTGTATAAATATTACCTGCTCTTAACTATATTTGTTTTGCTTCATAAAAACTGGATAGTACTACCATTTATTATGTCGTTGACTCATTCGCTTCCCTTTGTTTGGTTCTGTGCGTGTCCATAATTAGCTATTAGTTTTCAAGTTCTTTTAATAAAAGATTATTGTCCCATTAAAGTTTACGAGCCTACCGAACTTTGTTTGATTTGTTTCGAACTATCATTAAAGAACTAGCCTCTTAATCGTGTTTACAACAAAAAATGTAATAAAACACAACCAGTAACCAGTGTGAAGTGTTGCGCCAACTTAATTTCAGATTTCTAAAGTAATTTCTTAATCAGTGACATTATGATCTCTCGCATATTCTTTCCCTATCATTTCATTATATCGACGGTGGAAAGGAAAAAGTTACTAAGCGCCATATTACTAATTTTACACCAGAGCTGTTTATACATTTATTTTTTCTAAGACAAATCGTAGAAAATTGGCTATTAGAGGTATTTGAAAAAATGATAAAATGATTGATTTTGTAAAATATGGAAGCAGTAGACGAGCATGCAGCCCATCTGTTGGTAAGTGGCTATTGCCGCCCATGGACATTTGTAGTCAACCCCAGATAAGATTAGATTCATATCTCAGGTTAACCACAGATGCGCCTCTATCCCTGAAAACTAAGCGTGAATGCCTCGAAAGAGTATGTCTCCTTTACCACACCCTTCATACCAGAACACAGCAGCGCTTAATACTGCTAGTATAAGAAATAGGTGTGGCGGTGGTACCGCCGGAGACGAACCACAGAGTTTATTATTGTGTGAATTTTGGTGTTAATAAAAATAGCATGTCGAAACCACAACTTGAATCGCACGGTTAAGTGAACTGTGAAAGCTTCTGAATGCGTTTTTATTTAATTGAATCTCGTATGCAATCCGTGTCCAATTTTCATACCGGTAACAGGGTACCTTAATTACATTCATACACTATTTCTGATACAATCAATTGCGTGATGAACGTGAAGAGTTTCGTGAACAAAATGTATTCTATCTATACATATAAAAAAATTTGCAGTGTCTGTTTTTAATATCAAAATAACCGCTTTTTACTAAATGCATGTAAACACGGTACATATGCTAAAATAACATTTTTTGCCATTTTCGTCTGTCTGTCTGTTTGTTTCGGCTAAACCCTGAAACGACTGGCAGATAGCTGATGTAACAAGGAGTAAATTAGGCTACTTTTATTTTAACATTTTAACAATATTTTTTTTTAAACCCGCTTGAAGCCGCGGGCACCGCTAGTTTTTATGTTAAGAATAGACAGGCAATTTGTTTCCCCTACGACACAGTACTGATAGTCGTGTAAATAAAAGTTGTTTAGCGTGCTGTCTGTCTATTGATAAGTTTGTGTAATTAATTGCTAAAGTTTATTAGCAGAACTGTACTAGACACAAGTGGACTTATGTAGCGTGCGGGTAACAGTAATAAATTACTAACGGTTAGCAAAGTACTGACGGGTACCAGGTATTTAATCAAGCAAATTACAAAGTTTTCGGCTCGTACGAACATTCGTAATGTACACATTAATACGCCTGTTAAGTTTTGTGTCATTACTGTTAGAGTTTTGTTCGCAACGTACACCAGGTTGGTGGTATGTTATGCAAATTAGTCGAAACACTAATAAGGTCAAGACGAGATCCGGGGCACCAGTTCAAATCCTGGCACGTACTTTGCGAAGTTACGGGCGTTTTATGAATTACAAATTAAATAATATAACGGCAAAGGAAAACATCGTGAGGAAACTTGCACACTTTTGAGTATGGTGTACAGTTAAAATGTTTTCTTACGCCTGACATTTCCAATTGGCAACGTAGTAGACCATTGTTCTAAGGCTTTAAGAGGATGAATTGTATTTGCCAAATCTAGGCAATAGGCGTTTCTAAGTTGTATTGATATAGAACGCAAGCAATTTGCTGTGCATAATAATGGTTATCATTTAATATTAAATTCCAGTCTAAGGATAACGAAATAAACAAGGAGTGATTATTGATGTAACAACAATTAGAAGGTTACAAATAATAGAATATTCACATAGTATAAAACAAAGTCGCTTTCCGTTCCTGTCCCTATGTATTCGTAGAACTTAATACTACGCAACGGATTTTGATGCGGTTTTTTTTTAATAGACAGAGTGATTCAAGAGGAAGGTTTACATGTATAACTAGCTGTGGCTTCGCACGCGTTGCAATTCAGAATTTCTTAATGGCAATAAGTAAGAATTTAGTACATAGATGGATTTAGATATTCCAAAGATAGCAGGAAATTTCCACGGTATACGGAAAGGGGATTGTTTTACTGGAAACTCAACGCTCGCGAAGCCGCGGGCAAAAGCTAGTATTTATTCTTTTTGGTTTTCAGTTAGCTTTTGAATATCGCGCTACGTTTGCCATCTTATGGTACAACGGGTATCTAAACCTTTAATAACGGCATCCAAGTTCTAACCCTCTGAATGTCCTATTTAATTAAGACCTCACTTTTGTCCATCGTTTCTTGCCTTTTTTCATGGCGGCCTAATAATGAAGCGGACAAAACGTAGAAAACTCCCCCGAACATTAGTATAGCTGTTGTTCTCTGGTTATTGCTGGCTGAAATTCCTTTAATTAAACAAAAAGAAGGAACAAAAAAGGAACTTTGATACAACTGAGAGCGCTGTAAGATTTGGGTACGAAAATAACGCGTCTGTAATAAAAATCGACAGCTAAAGGACATGTCTTGGCAACCTTTTCTCTGCTTGTCACTTGACTTTGCGATCCCAAATTGTGACAATGAGGACGGTTGCCAAGGGTATCGAAAGTGGTTTTTTTTTATAACGTCACATAGTTAGACACGTAAATAGAGTGGGCACAGAGTACGCCATCGCCCTTTCCTTTGTTCGACACGTCCGTGTGTACTGTATTTGCCAGACAAAGGTACGCGGGCACAATTTTATTTTATTCAATGTGCTCCATACAACGTTATTTGATAAATCGTAATGTGCATACAATTCGGTTTGTATGAGAGTTTTATCATGATTTATACGTCGTACAGAGCAAAATATGAATTGATTTAATTAATCTGTAAAATATTTTAATGCATGTATTTGTGCAAATAAACGTCTTGGTCGTTAATGAAATTTCGTTGAAAAAACATGTTTCGATTATTAATGATTATCAATGCAGATTCTCTGAGCCGGCTTGAATGATGTTGATGACAAAAATAGTGAAAACCTCTCACTATGAGAGGAGATTCAGTTTAGCACTGAACCAATAAAAAAACATCGAAAAACGTAGGTTATTGCCTGTTAGTCTGCAGCCAACGGATCGAGATAGGTTACGCTTGAATTAATAGATAGGTACATACATCGCTAAATGCCACTTTGAGAGTGAGAGTTATTGGAGGTTTTCAAAATGGTTTTATTTATTTGAGATACAGTCAAATAAACCTAAAAACGGTATCGCGGGCCAACATTTCAGATTTCGCGAAATATTTCAACGTACAATTCTTGATAAATATTATTTATTCAGATTGGTCTTTCCAATTTCGACGCGCGCGGGGCAGTCTGTAACCAAAATGTAATGAATGATTAAAAATATAATAAATCGTAAGGAACAATTGTACGCTCAAAACTCTGTTAAAATTTGGCCACGACCCCTTAGCTTTAGTACATATGTACATACTGTGTTATGTTATATAAACGTGGGGCTTGGTAATATGCTTATATTTTACACACAAAAACAATAAATAACCGTATTGTATCACGTCACAAAAACCTTATAAAAAGGTTGTTTTTGCCGCTTAAAAGTTATGATATAAACAACATACAATTTAAAAGCAAGATGAGCAAGATTACAAAAATATAATATATTAAAATGTCATGTAGGCCCTTGTTATTTTCTTCCAAAGTTCTATCAGATTGGTTTAGTGGAAATTATTGCATGTTTAAAGTCTGAAGTGAAAGCGTAGTGGTTTGGAATTCAGCCTTTCACTCCGGTAGGTCTGAGTTCGATCGTAGCACGCACCTCTGCCTTGCTACGCGCGTTTTATAACTAAAATGTGAATATCACTCACTATAACGGTGAAGGAAAACATCGTGAGGAAACCTGCACACCTTAGAGATGTTATAACGTCTACCAATCCGCAGTTGGTAGTCTATGGCCTAAATCCTTTTCACTATGAGACCCGGTCTAGCAGTGGACCACTAAAATGGGTTAAGCTAATGCGTTTAATTTTTTTCAAATATTAAGCTGACTTCACCAATAAATAGAATGGGTAATAATCAAATATGGTAAGAAAGGCATCAAATGCCAACATAATCACATTACGAGCATTACACGTCCTCATAAACGTTGAATGGTATCTAACATTGGAAATTGGTATTCTTTGGTTGCTATAAAAGTCTTTTTTCGGTACCAATTCCGTATTCCATTAGAGTATATGGCTTCCTTTAGATAAAGCTTCCTATTGAGGCTTAGTATAACAGCAGTACTGGATATTAAATATTATATGATATTCTGTTCACTAATATCTTATACTCACTTACATAATCACCCTCATTTCGGCTTCACTTTCATCATAAAAATTTTAAATAAAGAAATACATTATGTAAGACTTTTAATTACATCGATGCATAAATTGTATAGAGCAAAAAATTGTGCTCAATACAAATGTTTATTCTAAGTGTTTTAAGGTTTAGCAGACAGGCTCTGTTACCACCAGATTTAGAGGCCAGACGAAGTTATTTTATAAATATAAAACCTTGCTAGCGGTAATTAAATTCAGTCGGCACAGTCTTATTTTTCTTTTCTCTATCTTGTGGACTATTTGATTGATGAAAAGTACAATATTTCTAATGGATTAATCCCTTGCAAATCCTAAGAGGATTCCCCGAGGACCCCGCGATCCTATCTTCTTAAATATGTAAGTACCGTTTCACAATCTCCACGGAAGAGTTAAGATTAAACCTGGACGGAATTATCATAATCATTAGTGTTGAGAACGATTTTGTCAAAAAAAATCCACGATGATAATGTCGTGATCATTAATTTTATCCATTAATTAAAAAACTTAATTGTAATTGAAATTATTAAAAACAAAATCGTGATTTTTTCCAATTAACAGTAGGAATTTTATGATAGCACTCTTTAATTTTAACAGCTGATACCTGAGATTACAAAACCGATGTCAAAAGAACTTATTTTGTACACACGTTATCGCGACCGCAACGCCATCTATGCGCATGTTTGATTGAAACGTGTTTTCCCGCGGAAATGAGATATTTTTCCGCTAAAAAAAGTAACCTGTATCACTCGCCAGCCTTTCAACTCTGTTCATACCAAAAATCATATCGATTCGGCGCTCTGTTTTAACATGAAAGAAGAAAAAATATACACACTTTTTGCAATACCGTTAGGTGACACAAATAATAGGCCGCTGCATTTTATTATTCAAGTGCGCACATGTAATATGCAATTACAAGCGGCAATAAATATTTAAAAGCTCACGCTCTATCGGAATTCGTAAAACTGGATTGTCCTTTTTATGTGCCAGGTAAATTCCCGCGGGGAAGGAAGAAGAATGAAAGTATTAATTATTTAGCGCGTACGCACATGCCGTGCTTTAACGGAATCTGTACTTCCATATTATTTTTACTGTCTGTATACGAAAGACGACCGTCTCAGTTCTTTGGGGTAGCATTCTGTGAACAACCTCCAATAAACAATGGCATATATATTATATTGAGTAATAATCGCACTAATAATTAAAATTAATCCAATGTGTACCGAAACTACTTTGATACAATATTAATTTTACAAAATACATGACGTCCTTACATACTCGTAATACAGGACGTTCGGTTGATAATATGAATTAACGCATTTAAAACAAGTTTAATAAATAAATTAACTCTTTATTTTATCAGCATCGGTGCAGTCCAAATTAAAGTACGTTTAATTAGTAAAGTTTTCCCTTCTTATTCTACTATATTTTTATAAATCATCAAAATATACGACAAGTACCCTTATATAAGCGGAGCATAAACATAAACCGAACGCCCACGTGCATTATGTGGGTAGTAGAGATAAGTAAAGTACTGTTATATACACATGTTACTTAGTGAGTATGTGATAAATACTAAATTGACACACAAATAATTGACAGCCGTTTCGTGTCTTCATATTTAGTATCTTTGAAAAGTTTAGTAATGTAATGTTTAGTAGTTTAGTTTGAATACTCTTTAGTAATGCGTCATAGATAGATAAAATACAAGTCCACTCATTTCAAAGTACCCGAAACTATTATGAGCCACTCATAAAACACCACATTTCTAATGGTACGTTCAGACTACGACACAAATTCTGACATAAATGTCAGACTTTAATGTCTGTGCTATTTACACTTATACGGAATTTTCCACATAAAACTCATTTTATGCATTAAAACGCGATGCAGTG
>DWQT01004091.1:0-11634 GCA_018244895.1 Myscelus amystis hages | reverse complement strand
ATAAAAATGCCTAAAGCCAGTTTTTGACATATTATAGTTATTTAAGTATTGTGTAATTAATGCAAAATTGTTATAACAGTAACATATGTACATATATGTTCCTGAGGTATGGGCGAAATAAGATAGGCCAAATAGTAGCACGTAAATTGAACTTATTCTGTTAAAAACATAATTTTAAATAAACAACTCGAAATGACCCCAAAGTCTCCACCTTGATATTCTATGTTTCACTGCATCTATCTGGCTTTGAAAATCTGGTCCTAAATATTTAGGTCATATGATAACTTCTTTTTGTACACCTATTCCATACTTTGAATACATACTTTTACATAATACTGAAATAAATTATATAGTTGTCGTTTAACAAGGCATATATTAAATCTGATCTTGTAAGAGGTTAAAAGATTTTTTTATATAAATGGTTCATCAAATTTCGTTTCGTGTCTGACCAATACAAACACAATTTTGTACTACATGCATGCGAGGTCTTGAACAGTGACGAAAATTGCGAAGTTAGGAGGCTGCGCAAACTTCGAGATTGAAGGAGCATACTATGTAATGAGTATTGCTTATCTTTACCGTGGTATAGGAACAGTATTACTAAAGATACCGTATTGAAATACCGAACGCTTAAATTAACTGTGCGTGTTCAACTATTTTGTGAATCAGTTTTGACTCCTCAACGGATAATTATTTAAAATGAAGTGACGGCCAGAAATTTTATTAGAAAAACTTTTTATTAGGATCATAATATATGATTACTTATAACCCAAATAGGCGATTTTTTTTGTCTTGACATACATATCTCGCAAACCACTAAGCCGACTTGAACGGGACTTCCATTACTAGTTGGAGAACTTTTCAGAGAATAAATAAGCTTGGAATCGAAGAGCAAGGCCATCGATCAATTAATTATTAGAAATACATTATGTTTATATTAGGGTGAATTAGGCCAAGTCGCGAATTGATAAGTTAACGGTATGCCATTTACTGCTGATAGTAACATGTAGTCCCAATCAGTATAAGGATTCTTTGTGTTTGGTATTTCCGAGATTTCTCGCTTGATGTAACTTCTTCATGAGGAGTACATTATACTAAATCTTGTAAAATATGAGATTATCAATTTTTGTTATAAAATTTTGATATAGAAATTTATCACAGACACTGTATAAATTATTATATTATGAGTGTATTCTTAAAGTAATTTTGTACACTTGAAATTCGTTATTACGATACAAGGACTCTCCAATTTGCGATCTCCGCAGACGCAGAAGATTTATATCCGAATTTATTTATTGCCGTTGGCAGTACGAGTAATTCGCTTATTTAATTGGTATTTTAACACTGTTTTCTTTTTTCTATATGTACTCTTACAAGGCTGGTTTAATAATACTGATAGCTTTAATAGGATTGGCGTATAAAGCCAAATAGCAGATATAAAAGTTGTGTTGCTTCTGCAGTCAGTTTTTATAAGCTATCGCGGTGAAAATATCCAATTTTGCGCGCCTATTCGTATAGTTTTTTGCCACTATTCTTCACTTTCCGTTCGGCGAAATACACCGGTGATCAATCTTGTAAATATAATACACCCTCTTGATGGAGCATTCAGTACGTGGCATGGTTCACCAATGATATTACCATACACCTCTTTGATCTTTGTTCACAAGTCTTAAAGCCAGGCTAGTTCGCTTTTTACGCTCGTGACCTGGCACAGTACATACTATGCAATACGTTTCGTAGCGTCCTAGAATCGTAAAAGCCGCGTTTCTTGCAGGGTTGAAGTGTCTGTAACCTACAAGGCTACACAAAATTTCCCTACCCTAAGCATTACAGAATAATAATTTTTAAACGCGCAATTTTTTCAACTTTATTGCGTATCGCGTTATTAGATACCACCTGTGCCCTTTGCCAACAGACCATGTAACCACGGCTGTTTCGTACCTCAAGGAATGTTACTTTCCCTATGAAAAACAATTTCACCCTTGTCAATCTCCGCCCCGCAACTGTACCTACAAGTCTAATTTTATTAAAATGAGGTCCAGGTGGAAAAGGGTGTCGGTATTACAAAAACATTTTCTTGCAACCCCATTAACTAATGTCGATTGAAACCTTGATCGTTAAACAACTCTGTCTTTTATTATTGGACATTTTAAATTGGATACCTTTTTATTCAGTTTTATTTTTCTAACATTTTGTCACTCACAATACTATATTTGACTACGTCATAACGTCAGAATGACAAATTGCGCAATAGAAAATAACTTCAAAAATCAGAATGAATTTGATATTCACATCAATAAAATAATTTATAATATTGTAAAGAGTAAATTGCTATTATTTTCAAGGCCGACTTAAGAATGTAAAAAGCAACATACAGAAACACAGGGAATGTAAGAAGTATAATAAGAATACTATTTCTATAAAGTTTGTGGCTTCAGTGTGGATTCCGATTGATTGTCAAAACATTTCATGAGCGAAGCTGATTTCTATATATCAATAGTTAGCAACAATCTTTTTTTACTTGGCATCTTGAGGCACAGTTTTGAAAACCGTTTCCCCGAGAATACCTGGTAGCTCTTTCATCATGCTCGGACATTTGGCGGCGCTGATTGGTGAAGCCCACGCTTTGATTGAGGATCTAACATTGTTAAGGGAACACAATCGTAACTTCAAGACTGGTCATTATTTTTTTCTTGCAAATATATTATATATCATCGGCGAGTACGAAGGGATGCACACGAAGCTTCAAAATGTAGTGGATTAAAAGCGATATGAGCCACAAATGCTGGATTTTCAGTCAATAATAGAGATATACTTGCCATACTTCGGACACGCGCTAATGGCACTGGGTTATGTTTTAGAACAGATTCAAAATGTTCATCCTCCATGGCCGAGCGCAGTCGTCTTAATCGGTCATTTATGTGTTCTATCGGATCCAAGAGCACTTTCATCGGATCAGCCGCATGTACTTGTAATAAATCTAATATTTTTAATTAGTAATATTCTCGTGTTTCTATACGATTTTATAGTAGCATTAGAATATAATGTTCCATCGATTACTTGATTAAGTAACGTATTAAGTTAGACAAAGAATTTTCCTGCAAAATATTGATTGATTTTTAATTGAAACATTAAATATGTAAATTAAAATGGAAAATTATTCGAATTATCATTTAAGGAAAATACTTTAAAATAGTTTTGATTGCGTTACACTTTAACTTGATAAATTTTAGTTGTTACGATGAATACGGCTATACTCATTTTTGAAGACAAGATTCTAGAAAAAGAATTATAAAATATATTTAAATGTTAAATAGTGATTTTTCTTTTTTATCATCAACCCGACACATTCCTTGTTTTAATATCAGTATTTGTAAGATCGTTTACAAGAAAGATATTTCATGTTCTCGGTATCGTGTAAACAACTTTGACAAGCACCTGAGAAAAAATAGTTATTTCGAAAACAGAGATAGTTACTTCCATTTTGTTTATAAATACCTACATAATTATACATACTTACGTGTTTTGTTCTGTTTCTTCGACTGTAAAACATTGCCCGGAAAAAGTCTGGAAAGACCAAATAAGCTGTCACCTTACGGGAGTTGTAACGTGATGACAACGGATGACTGGTAATAACAGTTTTCCTAGTTCATCACTACATCACTGGCGAGAACCTTTAACGTTACAAGTAACTTCTATAACTTCTCCAGTCCGATTTACTCACCACTAGTCACAGAACTGAAACGATAAATAGTATATTAATTATTACATTGCGTTAGACAGCAGAAGAACATGTCATATCTACATATATTTTTTTATTTCTTTTTCCGTATTTACTTTATTCCTTTCCAATAAAAAACCGTAAGCACTTGAACAATACCAACGAATGGTACTGATTTGTAATTATTTTTGTTATCGTGTGGATCTCTTTTGTAGTTCGACCAAATTGTATATATTCTCTTTAATATTGCTTTTTACAAAGAGTACTCGGTTTTCAGTATTGGGTACATAAAATTGACGATTAGTTCGTTGGCGTTCTTGCAAAATTCGAAGTTGTCGTTCGAAAGTGTCGTACGTAGCTGTTATAAGAAGCTATTTTTGGAAGCGTTTCGCGTAATCTGTATCCGTAGGACCAGTACCTAAACGTGACTAGACACTGCACCACTATTCAGCACATTAAATACCGTATTTTCTTCTCTCTTCGCTAATTACTTACACGTCGCCTTTTTGTGGTGTTAATGATTCCGCTTTAGATTATATTTACCAGGCGAAAATAGGTCAGAAATCCAAAAAATCGAGTGTCCGGATAACCGATATCCGGTTTAACAGTATTGAAATTGTAAGATTCGCAACACCGTAAAAAAATATAAAGCTTCCATTGTAAAGGTAAATTCATTTACCTGTAAGTCTCAACTTATAACCTAATACGTACAAAACTTTTTATTGTTCATTTTATTTATATTTCTACCAGTACCTATACAAACTTTATTTCACCTGATATTATTGGATAAAACCAATATATAATTTAATTAAATAAAATGTATGTAATTTATTTTAAAAGCAATGAATATAATTGAAATTCACAACTATTATGTAAACAATCCGTTTAATTAGTTCAAAGTAAAGTTTGATCCCATCCAGTTGACGGAAAAATATTAATTAACCCCACATGTAAGCAATCTAACTTCTGTCCCAACTGTACAATTTGCGAAATGTCTCCTCAAACAGACGGAAGCGCTTGTACATTGCAGAAAGCGGTTTGCTCTTGCGATATCCTTCCTACTTCAATTTAATTTAACAAAACCGTTATAATACACACTGAGTCATTTATTAGCTACCATCGTTAACATCAAAATATAAATCATTTAATTTTGTGTAATTCTGCTTTTAATATATTCTAATTTCCTTATACCTGATTGCTACATAGCAGATGTCTTCGCTAAACGGACGATGAGCCTAGAAAGCTCAGGTATATACAGGTGGGTAAAAAATCCTATATACAGGAAGGTAAAAATGTAGCAGTAAAAATGGTCACCACCAGGAAGATTTTCTCCTTAGCTGTCTGATGCCAAAACGATGTCACGAAACACATTTTTCTCATTAACGCTTTATTTTGGCCATTTCGTTATATGCCACATTTCAGATTTTTTTCCACCCTCTTAGTGGTCAACTGCTGGACCGCGTCTCGTCTCATAGTGAGAGGGATTTAGGCCGTAGTCCACCATGCTGGCCTAGTATGGATTGGTACACTTCGCTCACCTCAGATAATATTATACACCTTATAACATCTCTAAGCACAAGGTTTCCACACGATGTCTTCCTTCGCCGTTATAGCAAGTGATATTTGAATTTTAGTTATAAAACGCATGTAAGAAATCAGAGGTGCGTGATATAATATATAATATAATCGAACCCAGACCCCCGGAGTGAGAGGCTGAATTTCGAACCACTAGGCCATCACATTTTAGAATAGTAACTTGTTATTGGTTTTCTTTCAAACAATCGGTAAATCCAAGAGTGAATAGTCATTTTTTAGGCAAGCGTGGTACATTGTAGGCGCCACCTTCGCTTATCATCAAGCGAGATAGCAGCGATACTCTTGGCTATACCTATTATTAAGAAAAAAAGTGATCTACACAATAAGAAATTGAGTGCATTCTTGTTATTATAATCAGTGTAGCATAAACATATCATTTATGATTAACAAAGGAACTTAACGCACGTGCATACATTAAACGCTCGAACCGTTTCCTAAAATACATTTTTGTGAATTAAAGAAAAATTGTATTATACGAATGATGTACAGTACATTTGTAGCAAAAACATAAATTCAATGTTACATATCACGCCGTGCTTTGCCCGAGTTTCATCAAACTACATTCATATCAAGTATCAAATCAAAGCTGTAGCAAATTACCAATCAAAATCATGGATACGTATAGAAGCAATCACTGAGTGATTGCGTTAAGCCCTCTATGAATCTATAAATGATTGGTTCATATGTTGCAATTCCCAGTCATTGATGGTATTATATTTTTTTCCTTATTCGTAAGCATGTACATATATGTCTTTAGAGACTTGTTCTCCGTGCCTTTATTAAGCTATTTCTGTTAAATTTTACTTTCATTAATCGCTACTTCTACATTATTAGGCGACTGAAATTAATATTATTTGTAAGTCAACAAAAACTCGAGAATATATTACATATATAAACATGCATATAATACGTATCGAGGCATCCGTGTGCGTAACCTTTTAAAAATTTCGACCAATTTAAACAGATACTCGTAGGTGCTCGAAGCAGCCATTAAAAATATATTTCACTCAGAATCTTGTGATTGAAAGAATAGCCATTATTGACTCATTTTTGTTTTGACAGATAAATAACATTAACTGTTTTAACAGTAAATTAATAGCATTTTAAAATGTAGCGGTATCGGGACTGTAAGCGATTAGCAAAATATCCTTCACAGGCAGCGTCGCAATAATATCATCTATACCTACAGATGTGCCTAACAGATTATATTATTGTGATATTTATTTGCTCTTCAATTTCTCTAGCACCTCAGGTGGTGCTCACCGAAAGGTCACTCACATTATTATTTAACGATGGTTATATAAATAGGTACGGCGTAGAAATGTGTCAAATAATTATAGCATATTTCGAAAAGATTATACAGATTACGCTGAGTTTGCCCAGTGTTTTTATAATATATTTTCAACATAGCACGGCTGAATACACAGAGGCGCCAGCAGATGCCTTTGTTAACATACTGGTACATTGTCGTTTCGTTTCAACGAAGATCGAGTTAGGTAAATATGTGAATTAGCTTTTCAGCTGTGTAATAAATATTAAACATTTGTTATTTGCCAAATAACTTCGGACACTCCTATATATGTATGGCATTTCTACTGTACTTTGTGTTCGTATTTCTTTGCGTCTTTTGTTTCTTCTCCGCCTAAAAATAAAGATGTTAATAAGAGATACAACGATTGAAAGATTTCGCTTCTAGACTCCAGTTAAAGATACGTTTATATTTAAACGTGTCATGAAGCGGTTACGATAATTACAATTTTTTGTCTATGTCACTCTTTTATTGCGTCTCTGGCAAAATTGCTAAATGGACGCGTTTCCACGACATGTTTATAAAATTTTGATTAATTACAGTCCTGTACAGCAGGGCATGCTGTCAATATAATAAAAATCAATATCACATTTTCTATAGAAATTTCGTGGTGGACGCCAAAGGAGCAATCTACTTGACAACTAAGAATGGAACGTTTCCAATATCGCTGACATCCTTGGGAACCCACGAAGGCACTACAACGCGAGACACTCCAAAGATTTTATCCGCAACCACTAAAAATGTTTCAAATGACCCTAAAGATTGGATCGACTCTTCAGACGAAATATTGTTCTCAAATTACATGAACGAAACATATGATGAAATGAATACCAGAAATATATGGAAGGCGAATAAAAAGAGAAGTATTAACGATGCCGTTTCAAAAAATATCACTTTGGTGCTAGAAAATTTGTTGAAGAATTACGAAAACTCGCAACTACCAACTCATGGCAAAGGTAAGATGTAAAAAATCTCTTCATACAAACCACAGAATAAAATAATCGCTGCAATAGTCATGCTCTATTGTACAGTCAGTGATCGAAAATATTCTTATGATTAATTTATTTGCAATTTTATTATCCACAGGATATCCTACTGTTGTTCAAACGAATATATTAATTAGAAGTATGGGACCAGTATCGGAGTTAGACATGGTATGTTAAACTGTTATATAATACCTATAACAAGAACTGGTTTTCGAGTATATATCTTTATATTAAAAGATGATTGTCTTTTATTTCCAATTTCGTATAATGGACTCGATAAAGCCAATTTCTTTAGACGTGGTCTGAGGAATCTTAATTCTGGTCTTATAGTTACGTAAAGTAATTGTTTTACTTGAGATAAATATTGGACTTCAGTTTCTAGAATAATTAATACCTAATAGATCTGGGATGATCCATTTAATTTTTCTTCAGAATTAATACTAATAAGTAATACATTATTTAAGATGATTTTCACATCCTTAGGACTATTCGATGGACTGCTACTTTAGACAGTACTGGAGGGACGCACGGCTATCATTTCTTGGCCCCATAAGGTCACTATCTCTTTCCATCAAAATGTTGGAGAGGATTTGGCGACCTGACACATACTTCTATAATGGAAAACATTCATATGTGCATACCATTACTGTTCCCAATAAGTTATTACGGATCAGCCAACATGGAGACATACTGTATTCCATGAGGTACGCGAGCTTCTGACATATCATTAACGTCTACCTTTTAGTTGTAATTATAGCTAATTGTGAAGCTACTTAATTATAATAATATGGCACAAAGTTTGGTTAATAAAGTAAATATATATGTAGTTAATAATCATATCATAATCGACAAAACACTGGACATCATGGAGCTCATTAGGATCTTCGAAAGAACACGAATTATTGAAATTACCCTGAAATTGCCTTTAATAAGACCTTCCTTATTTCATTTTACAAAACATTTTGCCCGTGATCTAATGTGGCTTATTATATTTATAATTTCAATTTCCCCGATAAGTGGGTAACAGGAACGCAGCAAATGTTTCATGATAGCGGGTTCATTAATATCAGGGCCGCTGAACAACATGGCATCCACCATTTTAATTGGCGGGGTGAAAAATGCGCACTCTCCGATTACACGATCGACTTATTCATTGGCCGCAACTCGCTCTGCTAATCCGTTTATAAAAGCCACGATTTCTTATGTAATATACGTCTTCTTCAAAAGACAAAAGTATTAAGATTGTCTGACCTTGCGTGCCCAAATCTGTTTCATCGTGTTTCACATTTCAGATTGACAATTAAAGCTAAGTGTCCTATGGAACTACGCAATTTTCCTATGGATCGACAATCATGTCCCCTTATTCTCGGCAGTTGTGAGTATCCGAAACATATTTCTGAAAATTTTATAAATTCATTACAGCTACTAGAGCGTTATAAAAATAATCTCATACGTAAATATTTACGTGCGCCTTGGTACAACAAAGGCGGGCTTCAAATTGCCCACAGCTCATACAATCTATAATATACCTACAAAAACATTTTTGTTTAGGCAGAGTTAGGTTAAAGTACCAAATTTACTATGAAATTATAAATTCCCACCTTTTTCTTTTTTACAGATGCCTACTCTAACCAACAACTAGTGTATCAGTGGCAAAATTCACAGAGCGTCAACTTTGTGCCGGGGATGACACTTTCTCAATTTGACCTTATCAGCTTTCCCTATCGCAACTTTACCTTCACGAGACGCGAAGGTAGACCAGACCATATTATTATTATAAACTTATTAACACATCATAGATTTCGTAAAACTGTTCATTTTCATATTTTCTTTTGTATTTTATATGGCGTATAAAAGTCAAGCTCTCTTTAAGTCATAAATATGCAGGTATCATTACTTTTAGAATATTTATGACAAAACCTGTAACATATAGTAAGCACCTACGAGTATATATCATGAAAGATATCGTTTGGTCTTTTAAATTTTTCGAAATAAATTCAACACGGATGTTTGGAGGAGCATGAAAAATGTGTTAACGCTATCAATATTGTGGGCAGTGAGCGCAACCGTTCGATCTCTCTCCTCATAACAGCCTCCATCTCCACTAATCGCGATACGAGCCGCCGGAGGTTCATCCGCTTACCGCCTAATATGATTCCGCACACTTTCACTCCGATATGCAAAACACTCACGATATAAATTCGTTTACGTCGGCTGAATTTTGGCCGAAATATGTTTTTATCGAATTATACATAGATGATTATATCTATTTGATAGTTTTGAATAAAATCAACAGCTCTCAGATTCTTTCATATTGACCTCGTTTGCAATCTTTTCACACTTCCCTTTCTATATAATATGTACCTAACTAAATAACATGTATCGAAATTCATGTTACAATTTTGAGCACTTGAGTATTACGAGTTGTTTCTATAATGCATTTGTTACAGATACTTATACTTGACACAAAACACGAAAAGAATTTAAGCAGTGTTCCCGTACGGAGGATGTTTTACGCATACAACATGTCGCGTTCGGGAATTTTATCTAAATTGCCTTCCAAAAAGACCTTTCATGTGCTTCCTTTACAAAATATGATTTGATTTTTTTCCCTTTTAGAGGCAAATACAAGATACGTAATATCTAGCGAGCAACTGGAACCCCTCTCACGAATCGGCTTTTACGCTCCATGGAATTTACATTTGCTCAAATCGCTGCAGATGACTGACAGCGTAAATAGTCATTGATTTACAGTTGGCCATGTGGCTTTCTTGACACATTTGCCATGGCTGTATTGATATAACACTTATAAAATATAAATATAATTTATTTTGTTATATTCGACGCTTTTGTGCAGGTGATTTCTCCGTGCTCCAGGTGTCATTCAATCTTCAACGGCATACAGGATATTTTCTCATTCAAGTGTATGTGCCCTGCATTCTCATAGTTGTACTGTCATGGGTCTCGTTCTGGATACATCGAGAGGTAAACGAAATATCTATATCTATCTATAAGTTAAACACAGAGCTTATTGTTTATGAAAGACTCCGGATAGTAAATGCTAAAGGTATAAAGCTTTTATGTCCAAATTTTTATGTTATAAAAGCAGTAAACGGACAGCAGATCTCATTTAAAATGATCGTAACTAATCATTAACATGTGACGCATGCATGCACGACGTCATAGCGTTAAAGTGATGTGTTTGATGTACCTATAAGTTAAAATTCACATCCGTGCTTCATAAACTAAGATGAAATAACTCTTTACGTCTAACTTTCTCTTAACGTTACTTTTCTACTGGAAAAAGAAAATGGCTCACAGTAAATGAAGGAAAGGATGGGTAATGCTTTACAGTACAATCGGGCGCGTAAAAAGGATCAAATGTTTTTAAATCTATGTTGAAAGTTTATAGATTATGGATTAGATATAGACACATAGTAATCTATTAAAGCCACAAACGGTTGTATACCCTTTATAATGATATATACAATTCCCCTGGTCACATTACATAATCCTTCTGCCTCTGGCATTATTTAATTTAGTCAGAAGTTTTGATATGATAATAATCTATATGTTAATGTACCTTTTGCACGTTTTGGTAAAATGATGAGTATAAACGCATTATATTTCCACAGGCTACATCCGACCGCGTGGGTCTCGGTATAACTACAGTTTTGACGCTCTCGACAATAAGTTTGGACTCACGCACAGACCTCCCTAAAGTTCGGTATGCGACTGCGCTAGACTGGTTCTTACTAATGAGTTTTTTCTACTGCATCGCTACATTACTCGAGTTCGCTGGTGTACATTATTTTACAAAGGTAAATCGTTTTGGTTATTTTATCGGTGCGTAATGAAGTATTGTACCTTTGTAGATATACGTAGTTAACGGACCCACGCCATTGTTGCGATGATAGTGAGGACATTACCATACCGGTAATACTTTAATGCTACGTTCAGACTACGACACAAATTCTGACATAAATGTCAGACATTAATGTCTGTGCTATTTACACTTATAC
>DWQT01004090.1:0-11634 GCA_018244895.1 Myscelus amystis hages | reverse complement strand
GTGCAAAATATTAGACCTTTAAGAATTGTATCTCGTAGCCGCATGTTGGCGAAGCAGGAATAGTGAAATGTTTAATTAAGATAAATTTGAATTGCGACCTGCACGAAGCATTTGAGACACAGAAAAACAGGTATGAAGGAAAACTTGGGTTTTTTACAAGGTTAAAAACGATATAGACAGTTCCAATATTTTGTCGAAAACACATAGGAATTAGGTAAGCATTCGTATAATAATGCAATAAATTTTCAATTTTCTCTTACACTCAACAGGGAGTCTGTTGGCACAATTTGCGTTCATTCATATCGCACGTGAATCGATCTTGATTAGGTTCGTGTAATTAGAATCCTATTAATGTCAAAAAAAACAATTGCAATGGCGCTCGCCTACATTTTGTAATTTAATTTTAATTACAATACGTTGATAATGTAAAATCAGGCAAACAAATTCGACAACGCAGTGATTAATTTAGTTAAGTACGGCGCAATGTGACTAATGAATTATATTTCGCCGTACATTGGTGGGTAGGTAATTGTTCATAATATGAGACTCATTACCTAGCCACGATTGTTTTCTACACTTTTAATTGCGTCAATTAATTCGAGCAGACGCGTATTGCGTGACGTGGAGTCACTGGTCGTTGACGTCATTAAGATGCGCACACGCATACTCCCGTGCGAAAATGTGCAACATTGTAACACAAATATAGTAAGCCGTTTAGACGCAATGCACACAGCGACCGTTGTGTTTTCACATTTATAGTTTAATACAGCAATTGGTTTGTACTATTTCCCGTATTCTATTCCAGATTACATTGAAGTAAAATTATTTACTCTCAACAATAACAACCAATACTATATCACTTGTCTTTTACAATAATGATTGATGCGATATGTGTGGAAGGACAATGAGCATGTGAGTTAATAAACAATCATTTCCAATTTATCGGAACAACGTCCACATAATAATGGTGCGCACGTCAAACCAATCAAGGATCCAATTGAAGGGGTAACTAGGTGGACACAACTCGACGCAATCGATCAGTCGCATCGCCATCCGCCGATACATCTCGTTTATTGAAGTCGACGTCGTAACAATAAAGTTAATTGGAGTATATTAATGACAGATCGTTAATAATAAAATAATTCAGATGACGTACAGCCTTTGGGCGTCGCAATTCGCAATTAGTGCGCCGCGGGGAGCACAGGGGCACGCGGCCTCCGTCCCACCCGTATCAACAAACGAGTAACGATATGAAAACGAGTCTGTTTACATTTTGACGTCGCCCCCAGATAGAGTATTTTGATAAACCCATATTAAAAAGTTATCGCTTAGTTTTTAATTCATATAGCCATATGGTATAGTATAGTATAATAGCATACATTCATTTATTTAAATGTTATTTATTACAATAATTCGTTGTTACCTCGTCACATAGGTGTTTTTATTGAGATAATAGCAAGCAAGCCTAAATCCCTCTCACTATGAGAGGAGACCTGATCTAGTGGTGGACCGTTAAAGGGTAAAAAAAAATAGCAAGCTCGAAATAGCTTGTAAAATGTGTACTTTGGTTATAAGGAAAACCAGTTAATGAGTTGTTGTACAAAGTAGTATAAATTTTTGCCATATCATCAATAGTTTTGTCAAAACACGCGATGTATGGAATTTTATAGGTCTGTAACTTACATCTTGGGTTACATTACGTGCCTTCAAGATCCCTATTTTTTGTTAGAATAAACATAGCCTTTGTCCGCGAAACACTCTATTATATAAAAGAGCTTTTAAACATGGATACGTAGTTTAGAACTTTACCTACTCACAAAATCACTCACATACATTACATCATTATGATTTTAGTGTAGATTTACGAGGTTTAGAATGTTAGAAATTAAATGTTAAAATTAATTCGCTTGTCGTCAACCGTTCATAATGTAACAAGTCAATACAACCTTCCACCGGTTCTCAGAGGATTATTTTATTATACTTGTGCGAGCGCAATTATTTAGTCGGGTAGCAATTAGAATTAATTAAAGTAACAATTAGCGAAGACCGAACAGAAGCACTTATGGGATTGTGTTTTCAATTCTATTTTCATAGGAACTTTATGTAAATAAATCTTATTATATACAAGCAATAAAAGTGATATCGAACAACGGTCGGTTTTCTGGATATCTATTAGAGAAGAAATTCCTATAAAAAAGCTGATCCTATGATTTTTTTTCATTTATCGTTTCTAATTTCATTTGCCAAATCTAAGATTAACAGTGATGGAATTGATGAGTTAATGGGTGTGTTGGAATTTGTTGGTATGGGATATTAATGGCTATCCTAACATGTTCTAGCTGACCATCGGGACTGGTTATGGACTGTAGAAGTGTCACATGTCGCGTTCTCTTCGCCCCACGAGTTCGAAGCTATGTATATGTCAAAAGACTGCCCGGTCAACTGAAAAAGGTAATTTGTGTATGTAAGGTGTACATACACACATACTTGCATATACTATAGTATTCTAATTTTTAAGGCACTCTCATGGTTCTAAGCGTCTGTTTTAAATTAAATAAAGTCCTCTAAATACTGTATTACATCCAAAGGACAAAAACTATATTATATTAATTATTTCAAGGTTTTATTATTATTATAACATGTTCATTACATCCGTAAATCCCTTTATCAATGTTCATATTAATGTTGTTTCACAATTAGATTCATTATAAACATTATGTTAACCATAATAAAAAGTTCGGTTGCGCTTCTCGATATTCTCAGAATACGATTGTGTGCAAGAGCGGAGTTTCTGTGAATAAAAAGTTGGAAATAGTAGCGTTGATTGCAAATCAAGAATCAGTATTTTTCCGATGAACTGGTCTCAACACAGCGAATTCCACGATTCCTCGACATCGGCGGGTATTGGCGTGTTCTGTCCATTTGAGGCCATGCATGTCGTTAATACGAGTATAATTATGGAGCGACTGCACTTCGTTCTAACAACCAGATCGATTATATCGATTCATGGACTCGCCACGTTAACTTTGCGCTTACATTAACATCTATGTACATATTTATAATTTGCATTTACAACTTGATTTATAATTCATTGCCTAATTGTTTTCTTCTATTTATAATCGAAAGTAGATAGACAAAAATAGCGTAACAGTGTGATAGTGTTACCCGACATAAGTCACAGACAAACTTTATCTATTAATTATGTTAAATATGTGAAATTTAGCCTAAACTCGATTCTCATGTTAATATGTTTTGCATAAATTTAGAAATATAAACTAACGAACATTCGAATTCGTACATAGTTATCGTACAAACACAACCAATTTATGCTGGCAACAAAAGGAATTAAAAATGCAAAATTAGCACTTTGCAAGCGTGTTATTTTCATTATACTGTAAAGGCATTATTTTAGTTTTATTACTAGTGCTGAGTCGAAAATTTGAAACAAACTTGGCCGCCGAACTGGTACAGTGGTAAGATTTCGCCAACACAGCCGAGTCGTCGCCAACATATTAAGGGTCCGCAATGAAAAGAAGTATGGAAGAAGGAAATTTAAGAAAAGTAATTTGTATTGGCGCTTTCGAACCACCGTTAACCCCTTCGTGCAATCGCATTATTTCTTTAGAAAACAACTGATCGTATTCACATGGCTTCTGTAATTACACTTGGCATTTGTACGACTTAACAGGAAATTGCCGGAAGACTTCAATTATAAAATAAAGTAAGCTCGGTAACGATCGTTGTATTTTATTTCCTATAGCGATTATTGTGAATTTGTCACAGTACACAAGAGGTTTTTCATCAAGAAAATTAATAATAATAACATGAATATATTACCTTGTACACTTTAAACATATTTAAAAGCTGTCTGTATTTGAACTGACTACCAATACAAACTTAATAACAAATACATAATCATTTGTAACTTGTAGAAACTTTTAATAGATGGTAAAGTGAATTATTAAACTTGTACTTTTAATATTGTTCTATTTTGTTCTATAATTACAATCACTTGTCTGTCAAAGTGTGAAATGTTTCGGGTCTTCCCAAATAATCTTACAAGGACTCTATCGCCGGCGATCCTCATAAAAGAAATAATGATAAAGTAACTTTAGCCGAATGAAATAAAACGGAATCAAGTGTAAACGCCCACCTCGGCGTAGTGATGCGTGTCTCCAGCAGAATGGGTAACATTCCGCGAATTCAATTAAATGCCAGGTTATTGTAATGAACCCGCATCACGACCACTCCGCAATCATTCCGTGCAATTTACAATCGTTCATTGCGTTTTGCAATTAACTTTGCCGTCCCATACTCGCATATCACTTGTGCCAATAAAGAATATTATTTAATGATTTAATGATTCAGCTTCGCTGGAATTGAATCGATTTGTTTAAATCTACACTTTTAGTACACTTAGATCACACTCGTAACTAAGAGGCATCGGAAACATATTCAATCATTTTTTCTCCTTATATTCTGGTTTTGGCAATATTGGCCACACCTTTGTTAAGTGCTCTTAAACCGACCTAATGACCTAAGACAAGATTCAACGAATATTACCAAATGCCACAGCCAGCACTGATATCTGATCCCCTGCCCACTTATTTTTTTATGACTTATGCATACATAACATACTAAGCTACAACTTGTGTAAAATTATAGAGCTTCGAAAATGTAAAAGGTCTCTATAAACCTACATATGTGTTTATATTTTTACAAGTTTGATAAAGAATTACAAAAATTATAAGAACGGTTCATTGCTGAAAATCAAATCCATTGCTTATCGGCGCGGGTTGTAACGTGATGAATTGTTAATCTGTGTTACGCACACGCTGTTGAATTGTGTATGTAATTATGAATACTTGGCTTACAATGCGATTAATTGCCTTATAGCGTAAAAAGTTAACTACCTTATTCTATTGCGGATCCTGTTTCCGTCGTAATTGAATTTTTTTAATGTTTGAAAATTAATTGCAATTGGTAGGCACGTACCTAATGCTAATATTGTTTATTTTTTTGTATTATTCATTAAAATAACTACAATATGTAATTAAGATTGAATGATTCTGCTTCATTTGTTTAGCTTATAAATAATCTCCTACGATTATTATATTTTATTCGATATATTTATTCGCGTGTTAGTTATACAGACAAGACTCTAAACTTAATAAAACATGACTCTATCATGTGAAAACCTAAAAAGCCCTGGGGTGGAGTAAATAAAAAATAGTACATATCACTAAAATGCTATTATTTATTCCTGTCGACAAAAAGCAGACTTAATGGTAGGTACATGGCATTTTCTACTAGTTAACGCAATCTTAGCCTTGGCTATAACTCCTGTTTTAATAAGTCTTAACTACAAGTACCTGTGGTGTAGTGTGTACCTCAATAATAATGACATCGGCAATTTCCCACCACGACAATGTTTCCGCATTTAGTACCGAGTCGCAACAAACCAATACACTATAATGTAATTAGATAAATGCCAATTAAGGGGCACTTCGATATCTTCATTTACATATCACGATATTAAATATAGCGGCTATGAATATAAGTGGTTAGCTCTAAATTAACTATAAATAGCGCAGAGACCTAAACGCTACAAAAAGTATACCGCAGGCATGAGCGGGTGGTCATTTGGTACGGTTTTATGGTTTATTTAGTTTCACTCGTCGGTCATTCATTAAACAATGAAGTTGATTGCGCTGTTGCGATATCCAATATGCGGGCAGTAATTAGATTTAACCAAATGCGGGTTTAACGCTAATAACGATTCGATTGTAAAAACTTTACAGAATGTTGACCATAATAAAAATATCGTACTTTCCACTATTTGCATTATTGAGCATAAGCTTACTTATACTTGAGTAACATTCTTAACATACCGGCGACCAGTACGGTCAATGAAATAGAGCCCGTTATGTTTAATTGTCTGTCCAATATACACGGTAACTTAACCATTATGCCTTTTATTGATTTCAGTTTGCTAATGTCAAATCGCTTTGTATTTGATCATATAATTAACTATTTATCTTAAACTTTAAATAACTATCTTATTAAGTCTCCGAAAATATTTTATGAATCCCTTATTATATGTAGGCTCGTACACATACAATTCTGTGCGTGACTTGTAAAGTCAGTTTTAGACCTTTGACATCTAAAAGGGCGAACCGCGGTATTTCGTTTTGTATTACGATACGGCGAGCCTGAATTAGTATTGACTTAGCAAACTTGAACCCAATAATTTGTTCGATAAGAAACATTAATTGACACATGGATAATTACGATTCCATTACTTCACTGAAAGCAATATTACAGTAGGATAATATTGCCTTTTATTTTTTTAATTCTAATTAGAGGAAGCAGCGGGTCGTAATGTAATATAGTACGTACATATCTACCTATATAGTATGTATGTAATGTAAAAATGACACTGTTATGAAATGCATGAATGCTATTAAACTTTAGTAAGATTCTTCTAAGACAATTTTAAAAGGAGAATAGATAATTGAAAAAAGTAATTGCAATTTATTGTTCTAAACTTTTCACGCTTCCGATATTAGGTATAGTAGAAACATATAGCTTTATTAAAAAATTCCAGGTAACTACCCTCACCTTGCACCGGCCACTCCCCTCCTAAATCCGTCGTTAACATTTCCGTTATTAAAAAAGTACGAGACTTTGTCATCAGAGAAGTTAGTTTTTTTTTTAATTAAAATTATGAAATTGATATTGCCTTTACGGAGCTCGCTTCCCGACTCAACCTTCTGAAAGTTTAAATTAATTTTTGAATTAAGCCTAATGGCAGTGGTAAACGATTTCTAAAGAAAGAGTTTTCTGTTTGAGCAATTAAATTTTCAATTATTTTGCCGGAGAATTCGTTGGTATCTTAATTAGTTTTCATTGCGGATTATGTTTAAATGGCATGTTTATAATTACGAATACGATTAGCTAATTACAATGGGAACTGAATTTTATCCATTCGACCTAAAGCGTTTAGCGAATGATCGTTCGATGGTAGTCAGCCATACTTCCTGAAAACCGCATTAGCTTGTTTTAGTTCGATACTGGCTCTCTCCACATGCCGCGAGTGAACCGTGTACCATAAGTACTAGCATAGTATATGGATTTGCATTATTTATGTGCCGCAGAACGTAATACAATTTGTCTATGATAGAATGTAATGGTATCGTGAACTCAAAACAGATACGTATATTATATTGCACGCTTTTACCGCATTTGTTTTATATAACAAAGAGTAATGAGAAGCATTTATTAAATATATTATACACATTCATGTTTAAACATAATTTAATTATAGGGTCAATCAATGTTTATCTAAATAGAGACAGTCTACGCTGTAAATTATTTTCTCAGAGAAAGGCTCCGAGCGAAACTTAAGCCTGACATAAGTGGGCAATAAACTTCAGCCAATTTGGAGATTCGCATCTGGAGGCTCTTATTAAAGCCCGAAAGTTAGTCCTTTTCATCCATCACTCGTAATACGTATGTGAGTTATTGTATGAAAAATTGAAGAATAAATTGAGTCGCTGCAGCGGCGGCGAGACATAAATCCCAACTGAGCCCTCAATATTGTTTTAAAGGGGAAGTGGCCATAAATTTTATCAGGGCCGCCCAGCCGCGGGCGCTTGCCGCGCCGCGCGCCGCCACGCCGCGCTTCGCTACGTGCCCACATTCTAACTGCGAATAGTACGGACACCGCCTCGCGTGGCTCATTTACAACTTCACTCTCTTCTTAACAAACATTACAACCTACAACACTCCTATTATATTCTTTAAATAACTTCATACTGAAATATAGTATGTTTATTGTTTACATTATATCGTTTCAGTATTAAAAATACATGGTATGGTTCTATTTCTAGATAATATTATAACAGTTTAAGCGAAGTTGCACGGTGCTATGAATATTTAAAACTACATTACATTTTTCGAATACTATAAAGGACGAACCGAAAGAGTATCCCACCGCGCCTCATGGCTCCGCAATTTTCCGGTCTTGGTTGTGCATTCAATGCTCTTGTGAATGTGTTATGTTATTACTGGGAAAATTGAAACACCGGATCTACACTAGGTGTGTCTAATGTATCATAAAACAGTATATACATCAAATAGCTCCAAATCATAATATATCCGTTTCTATATACCTAAATAGTTCTACATTTTTTATATTATTCTTGTTACTGTGGAGGACGAAATGGAAGGAAAAACATATATAATAGTGTTGTAAGGATATCCAATTTATTTGTTACCTAGTCTATTAGAAGAAGATAGTAAATTTGTTAGGTTAATTGAAAATATAATCTGAAAAATAAGTACTGAAAGAAAAACTTAAGAGGTTTGAATATCCACTATATAAATGCTATACTGTCTGTCCGATGCTTACATGTATTATAGAGTTAATTCTTGTTATATCCACGATATTAGAGCTATGTTGGCAAACGAAGGGACGCGAGATTAAAACTTCAATTAGGTATACAGTAGGGAAATGTGGTTCTTGGGACGGCATTGCGGGCCACAATAAAAAATCGCTTATTTTTATCAATACGATCTGGGTGTCGGACATTTCGCATAAATGTGATATTGCAATATCGTTCGTCCCCTTTTTAATATCGCGACGGACGTCGCTGGGCGGTTTATGACACAACCCTTCCCGCGTTTTATTCACGACCTGTTTGCCCTAATATTATAAAAAAATTACGTCAGCTAAAAGAGAACGTAGCTTTTATATTTCATTCGTACGCGTTTGACAATATGACTAAATTGTAAACATACATCACTCCGGCAACTCTATTGACAGTGCTAAAAAAACGAAGTTCCCATTTTATTTAAGAACTATGCAAAGAACATAAATGAAAGGTTCGAGTAATTATGTGCTTTAATTGGAAGAACTAAATTGCGCGTGGCTGCCTACAGGGAAAATACGTAGCGACATAATCAGTTAAAGGAAAATGCGGTGTAACTACATATTTCTTATACAATAAAGAACATGACCAAGTAGGTATGTAATACCCGATCTACCACGTATATTGCTCTCCAAGAACACCAGATATGTAGCCAATCAAGAGAAATTTTAACGGTTCGTGTTAATTGGTCAAATCATTCGCTGAATAAAAACTGAACAAAACTTCATATAGCTACTGCTTCTAGTATAAAGGTTTAACAGTAAAAATGGTATTTCTCCACCGCGCGAACTATGCACAAGAACCGTACCACCATATCTTATAACGTTAATTTTATAAATGAAATATGAACGAAAAAACTTACTTGTAGTGTTATCTGGTTTATGCATGGCCGGTGGATCACGAATCATGATGAACGATGTCACTTGAGCATCACACGTTAGGCATTAATTCTGAAACAAATTGTAAATGGATATGAATCTCATGCGAGTCGACTTAATTAAGACCACTTTATTAATGTATTAGTGAATTCCTTACTGTTGGTCCGTCTTACGGTTACCAGTTAGTTCACCATACCTGTTAATCTACTCATTTTTATTCTGTACAACAGTTATTTTGTAGCAAAATGTATTTTTGTTTTATGGTCGCAAGCGAGGCAAATTTTATTTCAAGGCATTCGTCTTTAAAGGCAATACGAGTCCTATATATCGCTGAGAGCGACGGACACGAGCAGCACGCGTCTCGCAGTGAAACCTCATTAGAATAAACGATATCCTCTCCTTACGTCCACTCTGCGCGAGACCTTATTACTCCGACAAAATGCCGTCAAACGGCAACTACGATCTCGGTACGCTACTTCTAAAACGTGTCTTCTACACCGGTCGTAAGGCATATTTTACAAAGCTTCTACATATTGAAACATATTAGAAACAAATGTGTTCCTTATTGGATAGACATAGAGTGTAGAATCAAATGTAGTCGAAATAACAAACAAGCTATTAGATGTTACTCCTTAAAGGTTGAGATGTCTATGCAAGCTGTAAATTGAAACCCGAAGGAGGCACTAATAACTCTTACGGATCGCACCCTTTACTCGGAATGTTACTACATGGATTATTATTATTATGTATAGGTAATACCTATTTACGTTATACATCATAAATATTTTTTTATGGTAATAACCTATTATGTATTATCTACGCTAAATATGCATAAAAATATTACATGAGAAAACATGCAAACGAATACATGTATTACAAAATAATACGGTCGTTAGCAAAATGTTTTTTTTTGTAATTGTTTTATTAATAAGGAATTATGTATAGTTGTGTTAATTATGTTTTAACGCTACGTTCACTTACTAATAAGATTTAGTCTTAAGTAGTAACTAAAGAAGTGGCACACTTTTACACAATAATTGCAGAAAATATTACGATACAAATGGCATGGAATAACATCAATGCTGGGCTATAAATAGCGCTATAAACTCGAAGTTGAATCAAAAACTTTTATAACCGCATCGAAATTCCCATCAGCACCTGTTACAAAGGCGGCTATCAAATTACTCGCGACATATCCGCAGGCGCGCCTCCGTCCATAAATACGGTATTCGTTATGCATTTCTCATATTCATGAATCCGTTTTATTGGCCCCAATAAAATATGAACATCTCAGAATGGATATGAGCGAGCAAATCTAATATAGATTGCTTGCGCTGGATTCGGCCCGATTGGCGGGACGGGCCCGGCAGCTGAGCCTCGTGCGTTTTTGGCAATATATTATCTACAAAAATATCTCCGTGTCAATGTTTTATATAACTTTAATTTAAATCTCCAGCCCCTTCCCCTTCCCTTACATGTAACATCGTCTGTTAAAATTATATATAGTAGTGATACTGACGCATGTTATCAATAAATAAAACAATTGAGCGTGATGGGTTCTATCAGTCTGGCATAATGTATCCATTTCAGAGAATTAAGCAGAAAGTTCAAAAAAATATCAATTAAATAAATTTTTGTTATAAAATAAGGCCACATCTATTTACACATTATTTATTTTTATCATTTTATTATTGTGTTAAATATATGGTATATTAATTTTCATTACAGGATCAAATTAACAAATGTACATTCTAGTAATACCTGAAACCTAATAAAAACAGTAAAAGTATAATAATTATTCCTTTCGAATCAAAACACTTATTTCATTTTAACCGGGTAACGATTGGGACTATTATGTTGCTAGATCCCTGCATTTCGTCGGGACTGCTTTAACTGACCCGGCACGGTCGGTGTCCGCTTGCAATATTCAATTATAATTGAAATTGATTTCCTTTTTAAAGCTATTACGAAATAATGACATGAAAATAACGATATAACGCGTATTCCGTGTCAGGTACAATCAAACTCAGTTTAACTAGCGTATTACATAAAATACATTGTAGAGGAGTATGAATAACAACAAACAACACTACTAAATGTAACTTACATAATTTTGATTTAAAAACATATTTTGGTAACTTTTATAAACCATATATTATTTTCACATATCAATTAAATTATCCGCTGTCGTCCTATAAATAAACAATAAAACAATTTTTTCGTTTTTCGGTATCTTTTTACACATCCCCCGCTACATACTTTATATATTCAATAGGAATTCTAGGCATTGTATTAGTTGATTATATGGTTTTAGTATATATATA
>DWQT01004089.1:0-11636 GCA_018244895.1 Myscelus amystis hages | reverse complement strand
TCCTGGGTGGGAATCGAACCCACGACCTCCGGTTTCACAGTCAGGATCTCTAACTGCTCAACCACGAGGTCAGTCATCAAGTTACAACAGTTTATACTTAGTTGAAATATTGAACCTGTCTACCAACACTTTGTAACAAGATTGTAGTTCCAAATATAGGAGAATATAAAAATGTATCAAACATAGCAATTGGGGCTGTTAACGCACGTGCTCTGTCAATCGAAGTTGCCATTGTCAATATTAGTCACTGCGATTCGTTTGGAGAATTTATACGCAAAAAATATACCACTATTTGTACAAATCAGAGACATGATAATATGTCACAGAAATGGTTGGCGGGCTTAGCCTGACAAATTTAAAACAGCGTTTCGATGTTACTTAAGATTTGATACAATTGGTAGTTTTTAAGTAAACAACTAATTGGTTTGTTTTGCACAAAAATATACACATATTCGTGGCTGAATTAGTCATTATTATGTTTCCCTCTTTCTCTCTCTATCTCCCTCTCTCTCCGTGCGTGGTTCGTGTCGCGCACGAAACTAAAAGCGTCTTTTTATGACAACAATAATAATATAATAAGCAAAGCTTCGAGAACGCTAAAACTTTGTTGAGGCACGTTCGCATGTTTTTTCATTCTCCCATGCTTATATTATGTCGAGTGACGCAAGAATTAATATTCATTGCGCGTTATCGTATGCGAGTGTGGAGAATTGATACGTTATCCGATATTGTTACGGCGAATTATTGTACACAATCCCCACAGACTTTTAATGAGGCTCCGTTACAGTGATAAGGAAAAGGCCGCCAACTTTTCCCAGCAATTATACCTTATGACCCCAATGACTTTGAGTGCACAGCTCTATATAAATCCCAGTCTAATTCTTATTTGTATTAATGGTCGACCAATATCCCAGCCGACTACGAAACATTCTTTTGTTTTGCCATAGACAACACCTTTTTTAAATTGTTACTTTTATTTCTTGTCTATTTCCAGGTATTTCATTTATAAAATGGCATAAATGGATTTTGAAAATACAATAAAATTTGCCAAAATTTATATACAAAGTGAAAACATAATTTTCCACCGTTGTTCTAACCTTGAAAATAGTGATATCGAAATGGAAGCCTCTTACTCTGTTTCCATGGCAACTGAATACGGAAACCCGGTTACTTGCGAAATGAGGGTGGTAGTGTAGCAAAAGAACATAATATGGTTTACATTTATTCACCAAAGGTCAATACAGACGTAGGTGGGCCTACATTAAGTTGTTTTAATACTAAAATACATTGAAAACTTCACATGAATGGACATTATATTGAGGATGCGTAATACCGAGGTTTAACACTCTGTATATAGCTGCCCATCACTCAAAACATCGTCAACATTAGCTTAAAAAGCACTCTGTAAAGGATCGCATTTCTGAATTGATCCGATTATAACGAATAGATATTAAGCATACAATGGAAACGCGTTATTTATTTTAATGTTTTATCAGTTATGAGTTTTGAAAACGATTCCTGAAATAAACTTGTAATTTTACGTTTCAACAGGAAAATACTGTGAAAAATTACTTCACAAACGTAACTTAATGCCACTTTAAGTACGGCTTTGACGATTACAACCCTTTAGATAAGGACTTTAATATGGAAAATTAAATTTTCTTTTATAACTGCTACATTAACGTGAGAAATGAACAGAATTTTGTACGTTAAATATCTCAAAAGACTTACTTAACCCGTTAAGTACTCGCCGAAGCTGTATTTGGAGCCAAGATATAATGAGAGTAAAGGCCGGTTCAGACTACGACACTATACACCGTACACTCAGTGTATATCTCGAATGTCTCTGTGTGAACACGAGTGTCTGTAATTGGTAAATTTATTGCGACATAATATTTATTGGCGCATCTACCGCTGTGTGAACACGTTGCGTTCAAGTGTTTAGTGTAGTTGACAAGTTTCCGTCACGTTTAACACTTTGCATATACACTGCATCGCGTTTTAATGCATAAAATGAGTTTTATGTGGAAAATTCCGTATAAGTGTAAAAAGTACAGACATTAGTGTCTGACACTTATGTCACAATTTCTGTCGTAGTCTGAATGTACCATTAGTCCGAACGGTCTAATTGGACGAAGTTGAAGCTAATTTGGACTAAGGTTGGACGAATAAAGCTATAAAATGCATTAACGTATAACAACTACCTATTAGCGTCAATAGCTAATGTGCGGTTTTGAATTGGTTTATATAAGTCAAGGAAATAATAGACTTAGCGGAGATCTATGTTCTAGACTTCTGTGGGGAAAAACTATTGTTAAACATACCGTTTACATTAAAACTGTTAACGTTAACTGCGCACTGTGACCATAGTTTCACAACAACACAATGCCATTTGCGTTATCAATAGGAAAATTCCAGGTTTATGGAATATATTACTTTATTAATTGATATGGTCTTGCCCAGTTTAATGAACAGAGTCCATTTTATAAATATACCTATTTTAAAATTGCCTCATTATGTCGTTCGTTATTAATAGTTGTATGATTAAATTAAGCAGTCGTAGGTTAGTGGTTTGAAATTCAGCGTCCCACCAGGACGTCTGGGTTCGATCTTGGCGCGCAACTGCTTGTTATATTCGTTTTGCAATTAAATTTTTTAATAGCACTTGCTATAACGGCGACGGCGAAACATCGTACACCTGTAAACCTTAGAGATGGTATAAAGTATCCAGTATTCTCTGAGGTGTGTGAAGTCTACCAATTCGCATTTGGCCAGCGTGGTAGACTATGGCCTAAAACTTCCTCATTGAGAGGAGAGCCGGTCAGTAGTCGACCATTGAATGGTTGGGAGAAATAAAAAAATCTTAAATTTATACAGCCACGCCTAATTCTCATAGAGGTAGGCAGAGTTATGAGCCATGGTGAAATTGAAAAAAAATTCGATCTACATAGGTAGATATATCTAATTACATATTAATAGTGTTATAAAAATTATCTATTACTTTAAATTTAAATCTTTAACTAACTATGACGTACTCTTTTCAGTGCGTTTGCGTGAAGCAGTTAGTTCTGCAGTTCTGTTAGCGTTAGGATGTTGTTGTCACTATTTTAAAGGCGTTGCAAAAATGCAGCTTACTTACGCATACTGGCGTGGAATAAGTTTGTGTGTAAGTCAACGTGGTCACAGTACCACGGTACATCTCTTGAATTGTCTTTCAAATATTCATAATTTTAAATATCCAATTGGAATTATACACAGAAATGTTCATAAAACAAACAGGATTAAGTCAGCTTGTATTTACATACAAATATAAATACATATATATACAAAATGATATCAGCGGGCAAAAACAGTTTTAAGGCGTATTAATGGAGGTTTTCCATAGACGGAAGTACATGCAGGCAGTGGCAAAAGATAGTTAAGGAAGGAAATACATATATTGTCGGTTAAAGAGATAATAGTGTTGCATATACATAAATGATGTAATCATCAGTTTAATATGGATGAAAATTGCATTTGAACTAGAAATATATAAACTAAACTTATAACAGTAATGTTATGTAATGTATTAATAATCCCTCCAATCAGTGGTCGTTAGTTACGCTCTTGGTAATTATAATGATGGTGAAAAACAATAACATATTCTAGAATGTACTGTAGTTGCATACAGGGTGTTCGTTTTGGAAACGCGATGGTAAATATTCATATACTTCGCTGGCGAGGTCCCAGGAACCTTGGGCGGACTCAGCGTAATAAAATATGTGCCATTACATTCGTAATTAGGTTATCTTGTTGCAATATAAAATGTGTGATTACCATTTGTATAAAGATTTTGCATAATGGCTTATATGAATCCTTATTTTATCATAAATCGTGATCAAATGGTAGATTTTATAAATAAACTTAAATCAGCCAACTGTTTCGTATATGCCGAGCCAACATTAGAAAGAGAGAACGAAAAATAAATAAAAAGAAAAACATGCACACAAGGGTATATTATAACAGTAAAATCAAAAGTGGTAACTTTAAATGACATTAAATATATCACACATTTATGTATATCTAAACATTTCCTTTGAACGTAATTTGACTCAGACAGAAGACGAATGTTCAACAGTGGAACTGTCTAGTATTGCTTCACTAGTGCTATTACTTTTCTAGTATTGCTCAGTTCATGAATGAGGATCTTTAACGAGTATGACATATTACCGCAGCCTCAGCAATACTGAATCTTTTCTCATCCAGTGACTGGAGATGTTGACTGCTACACCGTAGGTCGTCGGTTCGATTCCAACCCAAGTTACTGCTTAATATACTCAGTTGTCCGGGTGTCAGAATATCATTTTGTTGCTTAATTTGGAATCACATGGCCGTTTTTGGAATCGTTCCAATTATTATTATTATTTACTTTTATGAGGTTAAAGACCTTGCTATGGTCACTCATGCGTCCTTAAGACCGATTTAGCGTGCATGTGTCAGTGTCTATAATAAGGCACGAATCATATCATAATCCAGTCATACTCGCTTCCCCCTAAGCGAACTTCTTATTGTAAATGTTCCTAATTAGTTTGTGCACTGTAAACCACAACAGTAAAGGTATATAGGAGGTATATAAAGCCTTTATTTATTTAGCCTTGGAAAAAGCCTGATGATGAATAAGGCTAGCAATGCATTCCTGGCTTCGAAGGAGTCTTTTTGCGGCCTTCTTCGACTTTTGTTCGCCTAATTGCGTTATAATAATGGTAATCGGGTTAATATTCTCACAAAGAGTGTAATTATTTATTAGCAGTGTTTTGTTTTCCTCATACTATCCAATGCTATATACCTACTATATGTACATGTATGGAAAAATGTTGATGTAGCGGTTATGTGCGGACTCTATAGCCGACGTAAGAAGCTATGGTATTAATTTTAAACACGTATCTATCAATCGATGCCGCGTATTTTGATTATGGATAAGCATTCCGTTGTTATTTATGTATGTAGGCGGTAAATTTTTACATAGTATAAAACAAAGTCGCTTTCGCTTCCTGTCCCTATGTATGCGTAGATCTTTAAAACTACGCAGCGCAACGGATTTTGATGAGGTTTGTTTTAATAGATACAGTGATTCAAGAGGAAGGTTTCCATTACAACTGCGAGTAGCTTTTGTCCGTTACAGCTAGCTTTTGCAACGTTATACCGAATTTCTTAATGACAATAAGTAAAAATTTTGTATATGAATTTAGATATACCAAAGATAGCAGGACGGAGATTTTCACGGTATAGGGAAAGGGGAATTGTTTTACTCCGAATTCAACGCGCGCAAAGCCGCGGGAAAAAGCTAGTAAAAAATATATCGTAAGAGAACGGAAGGGAAGGAAATTTGGAAACTCCATTCCAAAAGGAATAAAATAGGAGTAGACAGTTTTTATGACAGTTCTTCAGTTTTGATGTAAGATATATATATATATATCTGTAATCGAAATTCACGCTCTTGGTAAATGAAGAAAGTTATTGTGCTTACAATTTTTTTACAAATGGGACTACAGTTCAAGCAAGGCTAGTAATGCATTTTCGTGCAGTCGTTAAAATGTCTAGGTTAAGTGGTGACATAAAAAGTGCGCAATTTACAGCCGCAAGTAATAAAATAAATTAAGGAAGCGACACTTAAATCTGATTGACTGGACAATGGTGGCATATAAAACGGATTTTAATCAGCAATCGCATAGACTACATCAAGCCTTAGAGTAACAAACAAATATAGAGGAATGCGTTAATACAAATTGTAACTAGTTTTTTCTCTCTCTCTCTCTCCCTCTGTCTGTCTGTCTCTTTCTCTCCTCTCTCTCTCTGTCTGTCTGTCTGTCTCTTTCTCTCCTCTCTCTCTCCGACGTCGTGCTCGATCTCTTGAAACATCATGTTCTTTGACATTACATGAAACCTTTTTTTAGGTCAATCGCTGGATAAGTCCACTGAATATCAGAATACAGTAAAATATATGATGTTCAATTGTTTTTCCAATTCGCTTACGTTTACGACCATGGCGATTTGATTCGTGCAATTCTGAAATCTGAAACAGAGCTGCATAGTTGTCTTAAACGAACGTAAGATAATAAACAGGCTTACTAAAATAGCAACATTAATTTCATTGTGAGTATTCCATGTATTTATTACGTTCTGAAATCGTTTCTTAACTGGACGGAATAAATTTGCACAGTCGAATTCTTACGACCGCTATTCCTATGGAATTCGCACGTGGTACAGATATTAACGACGCGATATGCAGAATAGTATGCTGTAGGTAGTGATAACTTAGTTGTTTGAAATTCAGCCTCTCACTCCGGGTCTGGGTTCGATTCTCGCGCGCACCTCTGCCTTATTACGTGCGTTTTATAACTAAAAGTTAAATATCACTCGTAGTAACGGTGAAACATAACATCGTATGGAAACCTGCACACCTTAGTGTTGTTATAAAGACTTATAATCGAACTAATACTCGAAAATATCTTTATATCTTCATTCATCTTCCTCTGCCCCGCGCTCACATAGTCTTTGTACGACTACAGTATATTTTCCGAGGTGTGTGAAGCCTACCAATGCGCACTTGGCGACGTGGTGGACTATGGTCTAAACCCTCTCACTATGAGAGGAGACCCACTCCAGCTGTGGACCACTAAAAGGGCTGTAAAACGTTTGAGAATCAATGTTGGAGCGTTTCTTTCAGAAATAGCATTGCTGCGATTGCTGGTCCCCTACTGTGGGTCTCATTACTGGCACTGGATCATATCCACCACGCTACCCCACTGTACATGAAGACACCTGTTAGTATCAAGCCCTTCGGATATTTTCAAAAAGTTTCAACCGTCTCCATATCCCAAAAATCTCCATGTAGATAACTAACTTACTTTGAACTGAACAAAGTTCTTTTTTTACTTAACATTCACATGCGTTTCTTATTATATTTTTATTTAACGTCTCTCTTTCATTCCTTCTTTCTTTGTTTTTTCCTTTAACATAGTTGTGTGTGCAATAATAGCTCACTCAGTGCGCACACAAGCTTAGTACAGAATCGTTTGCGAGTTTACTAATCGAAGTGCATTTTAATTTGGCGCGTCGGCATTGGCAATGTGCTGCTTTTAATTCTAATTGCATTAAATCATTTCTGTCCTCGTGTAAGAGCTGGCAGGATATTGATAAAACGTACCAAAAAAGTCACGAAGTTGCCCGCTACGACATTACTTGATAATACGTTTCAATGAATGTCTTTCATTTGTGTGAATAAAGCATTTCTTTGTTTTAAACGTTTCACGAAATAGGTCGTTTTAAGGGCGTACAAAACTGGGACTTGTACAAAATACATTGTGGAGTGTATGCGATTGATTAAGTCTGTAAATGATGCGGTTGTATTGCAAACGATAGATAAATTTAGCGGTACTTGACGCGGGAGACTGATGGATTACCACTAGTGGCCAGTATTCGAAAACGTTTTCGTGTTTCGTAGAACACGATAACTATGGTCCAGACTGGTATGGATGAAGCCTTATTGGAGGCCTTAAAGGTGGCTTAAAAACATCGGTGGCTTAAAAATATACCGCGCAGCGTTTATGGTTTTAGCCCAATAATGATATTCACGTGTATTTAATAAAGATGGGTTATAATTATGTTAAGACAAATCGACAGGTCCATATGCTTAGTGGTTTTAACTGGACCGCTGAGGTGCTTGTGGGTTCGATTCCCACCTATAACAAACATGAGTGATGTGTGATCTATATAAACTATATAGATAGGTTATCATTTACAAATGATTATATTTAGTTTCCCTGTCACCTTGTTTAATAACATAGGCTATGTTTAATTTGCGATCAGCTGGCCATGTGCCTGATGTTATAATACATATATTGTGTGCACTTTTTTACATATTGCATGTATTCTCCGGCTATGTCATAAAGTGTATAATATTTTCTGAGGTGTGTGAAGTCTACCAAACCGCGTTTCCGCGTGGGCTATAGCCTACATCCCGCTCACTGTGTGAGGAGACCCGGTCCAGCAGTGACCAATAAAAGGGTAAAAACAGTGTATCAATTATTGTGAACAAACATACGTACTTTTTATTTTATACCGTAAACCGTAAACCGTACTTTTTATTTTATACTGTAAACCGTAAACCGTACTTTTTATTATTATACTGTAAAAAAATCGAAGTATGGTACTCGTATTGAGGCTACTCGTGACCACGGCCGTTGCATTACGGCCGAAACGTCGAGAGCCGAGGTAAATACTCGTACCTCGATTAAAATAGTACGCGATTAAGTCCCGTTTACAGTATAAAAATATGAATACAAAACGCGAAAGCTTAAAACAATTCATACGTACTCGTACTTTGTACCGCAGTGGCGTTAATATTCACATGCAATGTGCATTGCATGTATAAAGTAATGGCATTAATTCATGTCTGTTTATCCACATCCCGACTTCGGCGCGTTTTATCTGCGTACTGCCGGATGTGCATAAACTGTTCATAGGGACGGCTGTATCACTGTTGCTCGATACAGCAGATATTACTTGATATTTATTACGTGCCAAGTAAAAAGACAGATCGGTACCAACAGCATTTACCTCGACTGTTTACTTGAAACCACAAATTATTATTATGCAGTTCCGGAGGCCGGGGCTTTGGGTTCAAATCGTAGCACGCTTTTAATTTAACAGAGTAAAGCGTGGCGGAAATTACAAATACATATATAAACAAAACAACAAGAAGAAAGACTAAAATCAAAAACAAAAACAAAACAAAAACAAAAGACGAATACAAAAACAAGAACATAACTAGCTAAATAGCAGCAAAGCAAAACTGCGAAGAAACCTGTTCACTATTTACCCGTTGATAATGTTGTATGAGATATGTAAAGTGTGTTAAATCGTATTGGCGAGTGGTAGACTTTGGCTTTAAGCGTTTCATTACAAGAGCACACCTGTTCGCAACAATGGGATTATAATAATAGTTAAAAAAAACTAAAAAAACACGCTTTTATTGCTAATAGAACTAAAAACTAGAAAACTCTATCTCTCTTACTCTCTTAAGAGGATCTATAAAAGAATTATTAATCCTGGCGGCCTCAATAAAGATAATGGGAAACTGTTACTGAATTATGGCATTGTCAACGATACATGTGCTAAGTTTCAAATTAATCAGACTTCAGGAAAGTGGTGAAAATGAAGCTCCAAATATACAACCCAAGATAATATAAGCGTGTTAAAAAATGATAGTAAAATTGAATTCACCGAACGTTCTGCCCGCATCTGTTTTTTACCAAAACGCTGCCATAAAACTGCTGTGGCCCTAATATAAAACGATATAATCGAATACTACATTGCCTTAATACAAAGTAGGAAAACTTCTGGATTTGTTACTGTATTCTAACATATGTGTAGAGAATATTCTCTATAACGCTAGAACTCTACGATCGCGAAGGTTGCTGACGAAGGAATCCTTTAGGTAATTATTCCCCTGAAATGCCATTAGATAATAATTCCTTAAGCTTCCATTAGCTAACGATTGCAACAAAATTTTGACTATTTATCAATGAATATAATTTGCATATGAGAAGTTAATCATTAAATCAATAAGGGCTAGCAAATTCAGTGTACTTTATTTGGTGGTGGTTGATAAAGGTAGAATACACAGTGTACCTATTAATAAAGGTGTATTAATTAGCATAGTGCCAATTACCAATAATAGTTGATGCTGATGTTCAAAGTGATTAAAACACATTAGCAAATTACTTCCCCGTTCCATAGTCAAAAGCAATTCCATAGTCAAAAGTAATTGTTCGAAATATTAATAAATATAGGTTTTGAATGGGCAGGTTGTTTAGTTCGATGGCTTTCCAATTTGGAGATGATACTTATGTTAACAACAATATAATTATTCAGCGCGTACAACAACCTTTATTTTGAAGCTCGTAATGTTTTTAATAGTGGCGGGATGAGCCCGAGCGCGGGCACTGATGACTTGTGGTGGCGCGACCGTTTGCTGTGGACGTGTGGTAAACAGCCAGTGGGGGAATATTTTAACGAAACGGAAGTGATAAGCAGTGTTGCCGCGAAGCTAGTGTGGTCGCCGCGTTCATATCACTGAGTGCTACACGCACAACTGTCAGCGATTTTGACTGATGAAAATGGAACTCGGATCTCTGTCCGCTCTATTCATTTTCGGCATTTTTGTCTCTATGTTTGTTTGTGATGCGCAGAAAATCGGTGATCCCCACGTATGCCTAGATATGTATGTATTGCATTTTGCATTATTTCTTAGCTTCTATTTTTTAATTTAGAAAGACATGCAAATATGACTGTTACAGAATGAGGTGGTTGAATTTTGAATCCTTGCCCTTCGTTCAACGAAGTAAATAGAAGCTTGATAAATCAGTAGCACAAAACGCGCTATTGATTTATCAAGGAAAACATGGATTGGTTTTTTTGAATTCTATTATATGTTTGATTGTTGATTTTTAATAGACAGTTTATTAATAGAAGAACATCAACCACTATATGTAAATAATACAATTTAAAACAGTGACTGGCTTCAACATAAGCGAGCCTTTCCACATAAGCCACGTTACGACTCGAAGGGCGACGGTTTTCAGTTGCAACCGTTTAGGGGTAGTGTCTTCTTATATTTCCTTCTGTATATTAATGTTCATTTAATTTTATTAATAAAGATAGAAGAAAAACGTTGTTTATAGCCTTATAGTAGCTCAACAAAATAGTTAGAAAATCAAACAAAATATAAAATAACACAACTAAAATAAACATTTTTTTTTAAATAGAACAATGCCACACACGGATATTGATTCCAAATTAGGCAATTTATTGTCTGTGTTATGGTAACCGGGCAGCTGATAAACATACAGATATAGATAAGATATAATACTTATATAGTCATTTTTATTACACCCAGACAGAAGAAATAAATGCGCTCATCACACATTTGTTTTGGGCGCTGAATAGAACCCACGACCTCTGGTTTTGCAGTCAGGGTGTCGACCACGAGGCCAGTCCATTTGCATGTTCTTTTGATTAGCTGCAACCCTGTTTCCATTATCTTGAAGGGGGCAGGGTGAATTGTAATAGTGGAAGGCCTGGAAATGTTCGAAACTGTGGGTCTGGGTATAAATCGTCACAAGTCACATGCGTTTATAATTTAAAATTTAAACATCACACGCTATAACGGCGAAGAATATTGTCAGGAAATCTGCTTAACTTAGACTACTTATGTCAAAAGTAGACAATGTTTTCTGAAGTGTGTGAAGTCTGCATTTAGCCAGCATAGCAGGCTGTGACCCAAAACGTTCACACGTAAACATGTAGTAGAATAATCAGTTTAATTTTGTAAACATTTCCATACTTCTGGTCGTTGTACTCTTCCTAAGCGAATTGTTCTATATTTTCTTGTTTGGTCGAATAACTATTTATAGAGTTTTCCGTTGTGTTAGTTTAGATTCAGTTCATATCATAATAATGTATGCGGTGTTATAAATATTTACGAATTTTAACGGGCTGCGAAAGTTCATAATGATATTAAGGCCGGTTCAGACTACGACACTATACACCGTACACTAAGTGTATACATCGAATGTCTCTGTGTGAACACGAGT
>DWQT01004088.1:0-11637 GCA_018244895.1 Myscelus amystis hages | reverse complement strand
CGAAACAATGTCTTCATTTAGCTTTTCTCTGGTACAAACAAAATAATATGAAAGTGTTCCTACGACAAATATAGCCCCTCTATCCTACCCTCTCGTCTCATGAAAGGTCAAAATCATAGCAAATTTTGACTAACTTCATTAGTAACTTAAACTAAAATTGTTACATTATCTTAATTGTCACATTTCTAAATATCACAAATAAAACTACTGTTTTTACACCGAATATTAAAAATATTGAATATATTCAGCAAAGCGAGCCGATAACTATTATATGTGATATGTGATAAAATTTCTTAAAATATTTTTTTGTGCTAAGGGTTTTTTTAAGGGGTGAGAAAACACTCAATACAAAATGTATCAACCAGAAATGGGTTCAGACGGGCTAAGATCGAGCGAAAATCTTAACCAAATCTACGAATACCTACATAAAATTCTTTTTATGAGCGTACCAAATTTATTTTTATGGGATCGAAATATAAAATTACAACTTAAAAAGACGATTACGATTATTTACATTGATATCTTAAACTTACTGCAAATAGGTTCTACATATATGTATATACATATGATTATTATATTGGAAACGTTTACAAATAATGCGTTTCAAATACTGAAATACCCACATATTATGTACGAGAGGTATATGTATGTTGTATTCTGATTGCTTCTTAACACGTTTAAAATCCTGCTGATATAGGTTTGAAGTCAATTTAAAACTTTAAAGACAAAGTCTTTGTCTTGTTTGTCGTTGGCAAATTTTGTTCAGGGGAATATTGATACAATTCCTAACATAAAAATTAAGTTGTCTTTTTCTTTAAAGCAATTATTAAATCTACATAAACTTTTGAGTTCATTAATTTTTCCTTCAAAATCCGAGAACATCGTACTGAAAGTTTTAACGCTGACGATCACTTTGTTAACAAACTTCTTTATGTTGCCGTAAGCAAAATTGACAAGTATATTGAAATAGGACATGGCCGAGGATTCACTCCTTGTTACATCGTTACGTATCAGATATAAATCTTTAAATGGAGTGGAAAGATCATCAAAAGATATAAGCTTGAGTTCAAACGACGCGGGAGGGTAGTCATTTTATGAGATTGACAAAATGATAAACCTACGCTATTGGGCGAATTCCCGACATCCAAGATTAATCGTTTTTATGAGAATAGGGCATGAAAACTCTAAACAGAACATCATTAAGAAGTAATATACGGAACGTGGTGGCATGCTTGGTATATTACTACTGTTTTAACTACTTTCCTTCCCAGTTTCAGTGAGGACATAGCTTATGGAATTTTCCGTGACCATTTAATTTAAATGTGATTATAATGCTTTGTTAATACTGAATTTGCTATTTACACCACTAAAATAAGATCTTGGGTAATCCAGCCAGTCAACAAGTTAACCTATAAACAGACAGGCAAATCGATACTACATGGATAGAAAGGGGACTTGTTTGTTGTTTATAATTTATTGCTGAACATCCCGAAGGCAACGTAAAAACTTGTCGTTGCTGTGCTGTTTGCTTCAATGTTTCGTATTAACAAAAGAGTCTCCGTAACTATTGATTTAACAAAACAAACTACTAATTGGAGATTTTTTTATCATAATATTTTCAATTACAACTTTAGGTATTGATAATGACAGAAAATTTACATGTTTTTTCCGAGAACAAAAATCGTGGTATATTTTATCCCAACCACCGAGTGTTCGTGGCAAGGTCTTGGTGGTCCGCGTTAAACACCCTGACAGGGGACATACCCTTATTCGTTCTTATTAAAGTTAGAAAAGATTTTATATTACGTCTCGTACTTTGTGCTATATTTAATCTTTTATGCAAAAAATTAAATGATATAGATATCCGCATGTCTAGATACGTAAACTTTTTGCATTAATTCCAATGTTTGGATGTATGTATTTACTAGTCTATGTTTTTAATAGTAACGTTTATATGTTATTATTGCTTTTGTTAGGTATTGTATCTACCATTCATTTACAATCAAACTGAATTACCCCGTTTGGTAATATCTATTGTTAGAGAATGATACTAGGCATGGAGTGGCCTTTGTAACGTAGCTTTAGGTTTAGCAATAAAGAGTAAATATATCCAATATTTTACCATTTAAATTTTCACCAAAATGTTTTTAAAGAAGTTACTCTTTAAAATCAATCGTGAAAGTTGACTGTGTGGAGCTTTTAATCATGGTTTCTTAAAATATATTTTTTGCCCGAATGTTTTATTCGACCAGTTCTGTAGTGGCATTCTATAGGGCCATTAATTAACTTCTTTTCTGATTTCTTTATTAATATGACTACTTGTTATGGGTAGATGACGAAGGCGGGTTAATATATGTATTAATAAATTAATTGTACTCGGCAGTTACCAAAACAACATGTAAGTCCAGTAGTTATAGTAAATGGTTCTATTGTCATTGCATGTCGTAAAATGTTTATGATAATGGGTTGGATCATAAGTTCAGGGTAATTAACGATTGGAGCAAAAAGCATTCCCTTATAAGTACATCAATTCCAATAGTTATTTGTGCGATTAATTTCGTATATAGATACTCCTAACTATGTCTTACGTACTTTATTATGTATTTCATTGGCGTTTAGTTCCAATACCAAGATTTATACAAAAAACGCAGCCAATTTAACACGTGCATCTTAGTACGGAAAAAGACGGCTTGTTATATTGTTTACACAGCAATAAATCGAGAAACAGGTCATTTCGTTATATTTTTGGTAAAAGACAATCCTGAAACGCCGTATTTATCTAGGAAAGATTAATTAGGAAGGCGATAGATATGAACATTAACGTCACATTTATTACACATTATATCACTCGCACAATTACATCAACAACTTTGTTTTCACATTATAAATATTCCATCCTTGAAATGTCGATATCAGTTGTAGAGATATTTGCGTAGTTACACACTTCTCGTATTATATCAACTTAAGACCACAGTTGTGTTGGGATAAAATATTTTCTTTGTGACTGCAAGACTTTTTATGTCCTAGAGTTATATACTGAGCATGCTGCTCCAGTGTGGGCCGTAAGTTTTATGTCGTTTATAAGTCCCACGACAAGCTTTATTAACTATTTAGCAACTATGAACTACATAAAACAGCGACGTACCTACTCTTTACTAATATTCCGATAAATAGTAATATAATATTGTTTAAGTGCATTTTCACTCTTCATTTTTGTTTTTTATAAATTATCAACATTATAATGAACATTATTAATGTTTTCTCCCATCACTGTTAATATAAAAAAAATATGTTCGTTAGTTTTAAGGTCTCCATTTAGTTTGATTTTGGGCACCTATCATCGTTTTATAAGGCTTGAAATACGAATAAAGCCTTAAAAGGAGATTGTAAAACTGCGGGTCTTGGAAACTACACTTGGTTATGAAGGCGGGGCACTTTAGTCTCTTTATGAACCCTCAACGCTATTTGCTTGTTTTTTACAACCATTTTGATTAAAATCTTATGATCTGCTAAGGACACTTTTATTACGGCTGTCTTCTTAAGTGTGAAAAGGACAAAGAGGGCTTTGTCAAAAGTTTATCCCACCAGTACAGATGCAAAACATTCTTCAGGCGACAGTATTTTGGTCTGAAATTAATAAAAATCGATTTCACCTTATCCTGTTGTTGAGTAAATATCTTTAATATGCGCCAATTAAATTTTTTATTAAAATATGGCATTTGTAATTAAAATAATTGCTTCTAAGTTACATTTAACGGTGAATGCATATACATACATAATATCAGTATCTATTAATTAAATTTCATACAATGTTGCATTTAAAAAAATCATAAGAGACGGCGTTAAATACAGTCACATAATTTGTATATGTAGTCTAGTAGGTAAATGGAATTATGGAATTGACAATGCATGCATCAAACAGTAAATTTACAATGGTTTACGGTTCTGTGTAAACTATACTTATTTATGCTGCATTGTATAACATTTTAAATAAGATCATCGGTAACCATGATGTCATTATGTCGTGATCGAGAACGAACTTTGTATATCCGTAGCTACGGTAACTGAATGGTGTGTGTAAATCGGTAATTTATAAAGCTTTAGGATAAGACCGCTTTGATGCACGATTAATGGTTAGCGTTAAATTGATGACGTAAGCAACGAATAAAGGCTTTGAGTTTTATTCAAATATTGGAAGCTTCTCATGACTCAAGGATTCTATTATCTGCTGTTTACCTAAATTAGATTAAATTAATTATCATTACATGAATCAAACAGCTAGTGTTCGATTTGGTAAATTATTATTGGACCTATTCGTATATCTGCATATTTCATTTCGATTTAATGGCGATAAATTTTAATTAACGGCATGATATATATCACGAATCATCTCTTTGTATCATTTACGGGTGTTAGATAGATTCCATTATTTGAAATTTAAAATAGAGAATTAGAGCATAAATATATGAGGTGTAAATTAATAAAATAGGCCATTTTATGACGTTAATGTGGTGCTTCGAGTTTATAAGTCATTGTGGTGAGCACATTCAGTTAATTATAACGGCCGTTCGACGTCATAAATGTCACTTTTACTTCTCACATAACTTTTCTGAACACTTCTATACAATACACACGTTAGAAACTTAACGTCCTAAGGACTAGCATCGTTATAGCTACATCAACCCATTGGACAGTCTCTGAGGCGGCGGGATCTATTTCTATAGATAGCTAAAAGTTACAATCGTTGTATGATCAAATAATAATTATGATGTATCGTTATAGTCAGTATACAATTTTAACCGATCGACCGAGTCAAATAGATTTTGGAACACCGCTTAGAATTTAAATATAAGAAGAAGTGGCTTCGTTGCTACCAAAATCACTATTACTAGGTAGAAAATGTTAGTTTACGAAGGTTATTGCTTACTTATGGATTAATCAAAAAAATCTATGAGTCCGTTGGTTCATTAATGCATTGCGAAAAATAAGGAAAATAGCGACAAAATATTGGCTTAGAAACAGAGGTTTGAAATTCAGTCTCTTACTAAGGGGGCTTTAGTTCAAATCATGGTACTTTGGACCTCACAAAGTTATGTGAGTAATTACTTGGTATAAGCACCGGTGCAAATATCGCGAGTAATCCTTAGAGATGTTATAAAATATATTATGTTTTCTGAGGTATGTTAAGTTTGCCAATTAGAACTTGGCTAGCATGTTTGGCTATGGCTTAAGTCTTTGTCACTGGGAGAGGGGACCTGTCTTCAACATTGGAACAATAAAGGGATCCAAAAGAAGAAAAGGCATGTATTCCATGGAACTTTGTGAACGCTATTTTTAAATAAACATAAATTTATAACGTGTTAATTAATAGATTAATATAATAGACTCTGCGGTGACGTTAATGTGGCGTTTCACATTTGTATGTCGTTTTGTTCACAGAATATAAAACCACTGTTTAATTATAACGGTCGTTTCACATCATAAATGTCAGTTTTACATCTCGCATAACTCTTTCCGTAACGTTTCACTGCCGTAAAATACTGTTTCTATAAGAGTAGGAAGGAACTCTCTTTTATCTTCGCTTCATTGATGAGTTATATTTCGTGAATGTTTGGTGTTTGCATGATATTTTATTTCGCCTTACATAACTTATACCATTTAGCTAGATCATACGTATTTTCCTTAAAATAATGTAAGTTAATATTTTTTAACTACACACATAATCTGTTTTTTTTTGCAAACAAGTAGTAAATAATAATAATAATTCAGGTAGTTAAAACACAGTAACTGAATTGACTATTTCCGAAGGTAAATAAGTTCGAGGAATATTGATACAACTCAAACGCATTTATTCTCCACAGCATAATACTTGAATTGCCGTGTTCCGGGTTGCTTTGCATAGGTAACATTTTGGTCTACAGACGATAGTTCGATCATCGATTTTAGATATAACATTGTTGCTATTGATTGGATAGATATATATATCTATGAGGGACCACTTAACATTATCTGTCATCACTTAGCATGGCTGTTTGCCAGTTTTGTCCTACAAATATAATAAGAAAAGTGCAGTCATTTACTTTATGCGCGGTAATAAGTGACGGAACTTCATTAAGCAACATTAATATCTGCCAGGAATCACGTCGACGCGAAACTATTACGGCGATTAAGCGCGCTTTCAAATAGTCTGACATACAATTAATAGTTTCGTCTTTTGTTTCACTGGCTCTTAGTTTCAACTATTGTTTAATTTAATCCAAGTTTTAAATTATTTTTGGTTGTATGTAATTTATAATTGCCATTATTTTATTCAATACTTCTTCGTTACTTTTTAAGTTCCTTCGGTAATTTAAAATTGAATTTAAAAATTTTATATCATAAAAGTTTATACATAGATAGATAGATTAATAGATAGATAGATAGAGATATAAAGAAACCTTATTCTAATTTATTTTAAATGTACTTCTAATTTACTTAAAGTCCAAAGGTTTCGGAGCATATAATACTATATTATTTGTCCCAGAAAGTATATAAAATATTACTAAATTTTAACGTTATGTTTTGCCGAGTATACCTATATTTTAAATGTGATATGTAAATGTTAAAGTTTTTGTTTTAGGAACTTAATTATATTTAATTAAATCCAAATCAGATGCAAGTGGGTCATAATGATATGCGCCGATATTACATAGTCTAAGGTGAATTAGTCCCATCCTATGTTAATCCATATTGACAGTCCACTTCCGCATCCAATACCGTCCAGGCGCGAGCAATATACATATTATGTATGTATTTACTGATTAACGGACACATTTTTCTAAACCACCATTGGTACCAAAGGGTTTGGATATTTGGGTATTGGGTTTTTTCCTTAGCTACCCGAATTTGTGACAAAAGGTTGAAATGAATTTTAAGAACCAAATGGTGTTCAAGGATAGATGTTCCCAATTCTCATCTCCCTGTTTAATTACTGGAATAAGCTACGATAAATACATATTCATTACGTCATAAATTACTACAGAGCCCCTGTTATTGTAAACACTAAAAGTTATTTGGTGTACAAGAGGCTTTATGCATTTTATCTAGAACACAGTGCTTCGAAATATTAAAAGGTTACAAGTAGATAATATGCCGCTGGCGAAAGTAAGAATCCAACCGGTAATTTGATATAGCTTGATCTATTTTCTTTGAACAAAATTGATTTTGATACTGGTTGCAAAGAGTACCTATCATATTTCATCGTAAAGACAACGAAAGACTGATAACACGAACAAAGAACACCGAGGGATATCTTCGATAGGGGCTTATCGCTGGAGCAAAAAGCCCCTCAATCAAGATTTCTTATACAATGTGTGTACATAAAGAACTATTTTTATTAAGACATGTATTATAAGCCGATCTTATTTCACTAAAGTTTCTGTGCAATGAATTTACGTTAGCGTCTTTGGTAAATAAACTAGCAGTCAAATCATTCATCGTGAACGTAATAACCGAAAATGATTGATAAAAATATTATAATCCTCATAGACCATCCTATATTAATACTTGTAACGAAAGTGGCTTGTTCTTCATTCACGTCAAAACGGAGCAACAGTACAATGTGACTTTGGGTTTGGCGATAGTTGGAGGGTAGAGAGTGACATACATATATCTACGGGTGTATGGTGCAATAACGGTGGGACAAAAATTATTTAACCCCGCGGACGAAGCCGCGAGTAACAGCTAGTTCGGTAATATTTTAAGACAATGACAGTTATAATGTCACTATATTCATAAAATTGAGGTAAAAGGTAGAGAATATTTTAGTTTCAAGAGTCGTAAACGAGTTCTTTTCGAAGTACGATTTTTATTTGCGTCTGCGTACAGTCGTATTCAACCTTCATTACACAAGTTCCAGTGGGTCTACGCGAAGTAGGTATTTTCGGTTAGTCCTTCAATATTGTTTGTTTTTTTTTCTTAAGCCTACATCATCGTATTAGCACGCATTCTAAATGTTGAAGTTCGTCATTTTCATTGCAATATTATTATAATGTTTATTGTTCGTACATAATGTTGCATATAATGTAGGTGAGCTTGCACACTTTTTAATGAAGGATGTGCACATATTACGAACAGACACCTATGTATGGACTAATTTGTCTTAATTAAGTAAATATATAAAAATCATAACCCGATATGTTTGATTTGGTATAGTGTGTGATTTGAAAAACTCATCAAGCACTACTTGTTGTGAAAATACATTTCGGAGACCTTCAATCTATAAAGTTTTCGCTATTGGGACCAAATACCAATCAAACCAAGTTTATCCGTGCCCCCAATACAAGCCTTTATTCTATTGCTTTAAATTAATAATGATGTTTGTAAAACCCAACTAGATGGCCAAGTTTCGCTACAACTTCACTGTCCATCAATCTTAGGGCTCTTAAATGTTCAAAGTTTGAGGCAACAGCATTATGCTCCCCAAAACACAACATTAACACTGTGTTATTATACACCGCACGTAAGCGACTACACCAAAAACAAGAATAATCAAGAATCTCTTGCCGATTATACATATTCATATCAGTGATGTGTATTATTAACTTTAAGTTATTACTTAACTTAATATTTAAATTAACTTTAAAGCGTACAATTTATCTATTATTGATTAAGATTTAAGCTATATTTAATGAGCTAAGTGAATAAAAAGTTATTTTTTTCCGGAATTTAAGTGTTCTCCAAAACGGTTCAATTTACGCCTCTTTGTCGATTGACGGCCAATAATCGTTTGTATGTATGATAACATTTTTACTTCGTGTAATTAAGAACATATTGCCCAATAACTCGCTAAGAGATGTAGTAACATCGAAAGTGTTTATCCCATGTGCCACACCTTGAAGTATGTATTGCAAATTCTGTTTATCATCTCTTAATCGGTTCAGTGTTTGCCATTTCGGCAGTAAATATACTGTATATTATGTACCAACATGCTTATTGACAAATTATAAATACATCAACAGTTGCGCAAAGGTTACTTTATTACACATAGATTGAAATAGATATAGCTAATACGTAAGTGATTTACTAGTCCCAACACATCATCCGAGTACATTTCGGTCAACAAAAAGTTTGATAGTTACATCAAAATAAAGTTATGTGTGAAAGCATTTGGACGAAACCCAAAGGACGAGACGTGATCAGAAATACTCAGAAATGCCTGTTCATGATTTCCTCGCATATGTTGAACCTTTACTTGGGATTGCACGAGACTTTATGGAAAAGTTACGGGGAAACTTTTTGAACCAAAAGTACCTAATGGAGAGTGGTCTGGTGGTGGAAATGATATCATTACTCTAACACTCTTAGTAAGAACATGTATATTATTCTAAAAACCAATTCCGATGATATTTAATATTGAACGGGGGAGTAAATTGGCTGCTCTACAATAAAATATGTTGGCAAAATAACTTGATAAAGATTTGGCGAAAGGGGTACGGTATGAATTAAACTTAATTTAAAATTTTGTTATTAGCTACCTACGCTAATCCTGACTTACGCAAATATATGCCTTAAAACCTTTTGGTTTTTGTATGCTTTTTACAACCACATGCTCATAGATTGACGGAATGCTAATTTTCAATTTACGAGTTGTTTTCTTTATGAAATCCAATTATGCGGCTACGTTATTTATAATTTTTGCATGAAGATATATAACGTTACTTAATTTGACGCTTTTAAATTACGAATTTACTCGTGGGCGCTTGGAAATTTTTAATAATATATGTTAAAATAGAGATATAGAACTTTTTGAAAATTAAAAAATATTTATTATGGTATTAGTTACTCATATACTGTCATTTATCATATAATAGTGATAGTGGATAACTCATGATAGGCAGACTTTCTAAATAATGAGGCGTTTTGACTGAATGCTCAGGAGTAGCGATAATTTGTAAGTGATCTCGGATAAGACTATAGATAATACTGAAGTCTGGATTCGAGTTCATACTGGAGTGAACATTTAATCACTTGAACGCTGGTTTATGTACAAAATAAAATATAAGCAGTACACACAAAGCAGCTTAATATTATCTACAAAATCGTACCGAACCGAAGTCGCTCTTAAATTAAAACACGCGTATCAAAAACCAATTAGTTAATCTAAAATACCTTCTTTAATCTTTGTAAACGGGCATTGCGCCATAAATAAACGTATATTTGATATGAGCAAGATTAAAAAGTGCGAGAATGTAATACGTGAATGTTTATCGTAATTGCGAATAAACATTACTTACAAGTACAAAGTATTCTTAGCTCTGAGGCGGCGGAAGAAAACAAATGATCTTTTGAATGCCGTGCGCGGCTAGCATTTGTATGAGAATTTACACTGGAGCAACGTGGCGGACTAAATTCCAAATCTCGTTTAGTTACGAGGATACATATGCTACCGGCAGTAAGATTTTATGTGGCAAATGCAAATCTATTTCCACACTATGTTACCCGCGCACAAGTATTTTTGCTTGGCTAACATGTGCGTTGCTTTCCTGGCAGTTGTATTGAATGCAACGTTGCATGCTAGTTTTTACTTTAATGTAAACGCTACGGCTATTAACCTAAATGTAAATGTGCGTTTTACTCGTTTGTATAATTCCTGAAAGTTTTATTTACTAGTCATTAGATACTGTAGAGCTTTTGTAAAAATAAGAAGTCTACTACAAAATATATTTATACTAAAATCCTTTTTAACTATTAAACCTTCTTCAATAGGTGCTATAGTTACGAGAAAATACTACGACAAAAGAGGAACGAAAAGTGTAACGGCTAAGAGAAATAAAAAAAAATGAAATATTGTAATGATCCTGATGTAAATTCTTCTATTAAGATGATTTGTCTGAAATATTAATTTATAATTAATCACAGTACAAGTAAGTACGAATACAGTGCAATTTAACAAGTAAAGTAAACATTAAAGCAAATTTAATTAGGCTCCGCCAGATCATTGTAAGGTACGCAGATCATTACTTTTACGATTTGGCAGGAGGAATAGGTTTGTTGCGCTTATTTCTGCAATGCTGCTGATCTTTATTCAAGTTTCATCATTGTGATTAGTACAGTTTGGAATTTAAAGCGTTCCAACTTGCTTATCCTTAAGTAATGTGACTGACGTTGAATAAACGCGATAATGTTTATAAGATGAACAATCAAGCAATGGATTTATTTATATCCGCTTGCGATTTTTATGGGACTCGAGTCATATTTTAACCTAATTGGACTATCTCAAATAAATACATACATACAATGAAGTTCAATTTAGTGAAACGAAAAAAATATTTAGAAACGTGTTTGTACTAGCTATATTTTTTTGTGGACACTGCCTGTTATGCTTTAGATTTTTTAATCATTTTGGGCAGATACTTTTATTACTCATGATGGCTAATCACTCAAACAGTAGATTACTACATAACTTTACATAAATGCAATAAGTAAACATCCCGCTAATCTTGCGAAGGCAATTAATAAACTATTAGGAATGTGCAATTTGTACTATTGAATGGGGTAATGACATTATTTATCTATAAGATTACACTCATTTTATTTATATTTATATGTACCGTATATCTATACTGTAATGTATTGATATTTATTGATTAATTATAT